>JAECUM010011324.1:0-23457 GCA_016617855.1 Megalonaias nervosa | reverse complement strand
GTCAATGCCGAAGGAATTCAGAAAACATTTTGGTGTCCGAGTATCAATAGTGATTGACTGCTTTGAGGAATTTATTGAGACACCATCCAATTTATTGGCAAGAGCAGAAACCTGGTCAAATTACAAACACCACAACAACAGTGAAATTTCTGATTGGAATTACACCACAGGGTGCAGTTTCTTTTCTCTCTAGTGGATGGGGTGGAAGAGAATCGGACAAATATATAGCTGAGAACTGTGGTCTTTTAAAAAAAACTTGTGCCAGGAGATTTAGTACTTGCCGATAGGGGATTTGACATTCAGGAAAGTGTGGGACTAATGTGTGCAGAAGTGAAAATACCCGCTTTCACAAAACAAAAAACTCAGCTCTCACCAGTCGAGTTAGAGGCAACAAGGAAAATTGCACACAACAGAATACACGTGGAAAGAGTAATTGGTCTTGTCAGAAACAAGTACACCATCTTACAAAGTACAATACCAGTTGACTATCTCCATTGCAGAAGTGACACGACTCCAACAATTGATAAAATTGTGACAGTATGTTGTGCATTGACCAATTTGTGTGACTCAGTTGTGCCTTTTGAGTAGTAAATTAAAAAAATGTGACAAATATATTGCATTTATCTTGTATATCACACCAAGTCCTTCCTCCCAGTCACTCAAGGTTGCATATTGTTTACAACTTTCCATCTTTGTCACCCTTCATTGGCCTTAATTCTAGTTTATCAACAATGCTGAAGAATAAATCTTGACTGGCAGAGAACTGCATGGAAATTTCAGCCTTGGTCACTCAAAGGTCTAAATGAAGCTAGTATACACTTTTTCTGGACATAACTCTGAATGCTTTAGCGTGTGTGTGTGTGAGAGAGAGAGAATGAGCTGTATTTTTAACATAGCTTTAAAAAAAAAAATATATATATATATATATATATATATATATATATATATATATATGTGGAGGGAGTAATGATGTTGGGAGCCTTTTAAATAAAACAAGTTTATATAATGAGACTATTTTTATTTAAATTTCAATATGAAGAAATTATCCATTAGTTTACACAATACACATACACAATAATCAAAGCATGATTTATCTACTGTAACACCTTTGATACGATAATTTATCATTCCTTTGCCCTGCAGCAGCTCAAATAGTGTCAGGTAACATTCTATCCTTATTTATACAATTCTGAAAATAATTATCTATCCGCAACAAATTGGGAAAATTTTTTTTCATCTTAAATTGTGGCAGTTTTCTGCATACTGGGCAATACCAATCTCCATTTGGAACTCTCTTAAGCTTCACACATTTGAAGTGTAGCCAAACATATGGGCAGTTACTGTTGTCACAGCCAATTACATTATCTTCATCTTCAACATAAACCTTTTGACATACACATATCAAGTTCTGTGCTTTAGTGGTATTCAAGTCTGTTGCTTGTTTGTTGCCCTGTACTGTATCTGATGACTCTGCACTGGCCAAGGGTCTGGAATAGGATTTTCCCACCAACTCTGGTAAAATTACTGACTGAAAAAAAGTCTTGGATTTTTCCACCATGATCTGACAGAAATCAGCATGAAATGAAATTCTTTGTAGAAAAGTGTCAACATTTGTCCATACCATTAAATCGCAATATTCCTTTTCACAAAGAAGCAACTGACACTGAATCTCGTAATAGTAGGCATGTGTTGTCTTAAGTTTAAGTTGTCCATCTACAGTCTCAAAACAATTAACAGAATCTGAAACAGGAGAATCTTTTGCACAAAATGGACACTTAATCTCTACTAACATTTCACCGCAGCAATCACATGATGCTACACCATCTGGTGTGGCTCCCATAAATGGATAAGAGGGATGAATGACGAGTCCACTCTCATGCAAACTAAAATTCTCATGGTTGTTCCTCATGGTTTCAATGTATGAGCTTTTTGCAGTCCTTTCATGGTTACATCCCCATTCAGTCTGTTCTGAAGTGAATTCTTTCGCAGATGGGTAACAAATCTGCCTAATCAGACTTTTTGATGGATTGTCAGTTGATGTATGGCATACAGATTTGATTCTTGAAGCTGTCACCCTACCAGCCCTGAAGTTAAACCACTGTTTATTACTGCTTTAAGCTCTGGTGTCCTTCTCACAATTGGTACTTTCTTCTGGTGTCACACATAAAGTCTGAATTATTTCTTCACAGCATTGCATTAAATCTTCCTTTTTTGCATTAAGAAATTCTTCCTGATAAAGTTCAGTTAGGACTTTGGGATATTTTTTATCCAAGGCTTTTGGTCTATACTTTTGTGCATACCCTGGTACAAGAGACAAAAATACAGGCCTGTTACCTGTCAAATCAAGTAATGCAAAAAATTCTGACAATTCTTCACTTGTTGGTTCTGTTACAATGGGTAGCTTTTTCTTCTTATTCAAAGGCATTGTTTGAATCCCAGAGAATGCTTTGTCTAGTAGCTTTTTCTTTGTTCGAGCTGAAGTGAAGTCAACCTTCTGGATGGTCTTGAATTGAACCTGAAGACAAATTAAAATATTTGGATGTAAATTTAAGCCACATTTAAATTCAAAGATAAGAAATAAACAATTGTCATTTCAAATGGATTGTATTATATGCATGCATTTGTTTAGTATTCTTAATGAATATTATGTTCCAAGTCTGTGTAAAAATGTTGCTGATTGTTTACTTTGTCAGTACAAGCATTTCATTCTACTTTATTTTTAATTATTATGTTAATAATGAAAATGTTTTATGAATAGAAATGTAATGTTAGAAAGCTTGAACATGTTTATCGATCTCTCAAGTTCATGGCAAGTAGATTGGTTAATGGACCTTTTACGGAGTTTTGGGAAAAACTTAATTGACATAAAAATATTAAGTTGCTTTTCATGTTTTAGCATTCACAAGTACTGACCTTTTGGACAGGAGAGGGCAACCAGTAAGATTTTTCTTCTGTTACTGTCTTAGAATTTCGTAGTTTTACAGCAGCCTCCTCTGCAAACAGAAGTGCCCCGATGTGACAGCAGACTTCTCCTACACCTGCCATACATGTACAATGACCAGAAATAATTGTTCCATTCTTCTTGCAAATTACCCACGGTTGTAAACATGCGTTATTTATCCTCTGGGAGTGTTTTACCTTTCCTGCCACAACGCACCTGCCATTGATAGTGACTTGTCCAACATCCACAACCCAGCCACAAACAAAATAATTATATGCTTCCAAAGATATATAAGCTCTAAGTTCTTGTAAAGTGTAGGCACTCTGCGTATATACTAAATAGTTCACTATGTCGGGATATGTGACCTCCGGCCATGTTGATAAATCTTTACTCCATTCGCTTTTCTCTATCTCGTACGGGTCCTTGTCGTCCAGTATCTGAATTTTTTCCATATATCTGGCCTTAGAAACTTTATCCAACGTATCTCGATACCTATTTTTCTCAACCCGAGAGTTGTTTTCCTTCTCTGTATCCACTGATGGTAATAGCAACGAGCAGGGACAAATATCGATGACTGTTAACTACAGGGTTTCCGCCATACAATATGGCGACTGTGGCCTGGAATGATGGGAAATTCTGCTCAACGGAAAACCATCTACTGTTACAGGTTAGACACACACCTATTTACTCCCGCTGAACTTAGCAAGCATAACTGGCAGAGGTGGCTGAAATGAAATCCATATAATTTAGTTTAACTTTTTCTATAACGACATAATCTATACTATACCACAATGCAGTCTTTGCTTGCCATTCTGCTTTATGATTTTATCGTTATTCTGGAGCACCTGCAAATCACGTGTAAAACAAGGAGTGTCGTGTCAGAAGGACCGGTACGGAAAAGGCCCGGGTTAAAAAGGCCCGGTCACGAAAGGCCGTTAACGGGTTAGAAAGGACCACGACGGAAGAGGAACGGGTAAAAAAGGGACCGCTTAAATGACTCTGTAATAATAATAATAATAATAATAATAATAATTATTATTATTATTATTATTATTATTATTATTATTATTTTACAATATTTACTTCCTTGTTTTTAAATAAGCCTCTAATCACTTTTCTTTTCTTTCTTTTTTTTTAACTGTAGCCTGCAGTTTATACTGAGTGTTTGCAAAGCCGTATTAGCAATCGGTGGTCAAAGTCATATGCCCTTCCTTTTTCCAACGCTTCTTTATCCTGTTTTCTTTCTCGCATTAATGACAACTTTTCTGTAATACATGTATCTATTCACTTCTTAGACACTGACATTTTTTTTACATAATTGCTAAATCGTTAAGCAGCAAACATGAAGCACTGTCCATCTTTGCCCTGTCTTTGCGCGCCTTTGTCCGTCTTTGTGCGTTTTTGCCAGTCATTACGGTGTTTAGTAGGAACGCTTTAGATGGACCTAAACGACACGGCAAAGATGGGCAAATACATGGCAAAGACGGCACATAAACATTCATGGGCGTCCGCAGCATGGGTCAAGGTGGGTCACGTGACCCCCCAAATCATACTGCATATATATATATATATATATATATATATATATATATATATATATATATATTCCGACAAGTTTAATCATGCAAATGACGCAGAAAATATGTCACAAGATTCTATTCAAAACGCTTAATAAATATTAGCTTTAGTTTCAGACTGCTTCTTATACTAACTCTCCCGGCCGTGACTGATTGACCCCGACCCCACCCAAAAAAATCCTGACCCCCCTGCACAAAGTCCTGACACCACCCCACCCCCACCCCCACCCCCGCAAAAGATCCTGCGGGCGCCCATGCATGTGAGAAGCAGAAATGCCTAGCAGGATATCTTTTTTCAAGCCAGTCGATAATAGCTCTTTCAGACCTGCATCATTCGCAAGCTAGACACTTCCTGAACTAAGCAATGTTCAAACTATTATAGACATCTCGTGAAACAACTACAAATCTGTCGACCGCCATGTTCCTCGGCGTGTCTATCTTTCAAACTGACAATATGAGTTTGATAAGGCTTGTATATTTAGTACAGCTTAATGTGTTTTAGTTTTGCCCGATCCCTTTGAAGTTTGGACTTAAGGTATGATGCTGGTTTTCTCAATAACCTTCCTTAACAGAGACAACCCAGTAAGTCAGTAAGGCTGTCAGTAACGAAAATACAATGTTTCCATTGTATAAATGTATATTTTGTCTATATTTGGAATATTGATGTTTTGTGCAGCTTCAGTCTCTAGTTTGTCAGGCAGTAAATAATTATCGGTGCTTCAACAGTAAGAACATTTGCTGCTGAAATTGACAATGGAAGAGGCCTATTTGATCGGATTACGTTTTTTCAAAGGTTTTCCGTAGTCCTCCTGGAGCATCGGAAGTTGCCTGACCAGACTGCTGAAGTTATTTAATAAATGCGTGAACACCTACTTGTTACATTCGAACTCAAAAGAATACACTCAACACGAGATGGAGCTCTTACATAGCTGACTGAATGAACAAAGCATTTTGTATTTATGTAAAATTTGCAAATGCCTTTCTTTTTACATCACTTCGTGCCTTCTCTGATGGTATGTGTTGTATTTGTCCAGATTTATCACATTCGGTTACGAAAGCAGCTGCCAGTGTTACATTCGTCTAGAGTGAATATTGTAATTTGAACACAATCCAATATTAACCTGTTTATTCTGCGTGTATGTTAAGTGTTAAGTACTCAAAATCGACATGGTTTCCAGAACAAGGAAGCTTGATCTGCACACACTGAATCCAGCGTTCCGCAAAAAAAAAAACATTAGTGCCAAGTTGAGTGTGCGAACGATTTGGGATAATCAAGGAGTGTACATCATGTCTTGGATAAATCTGATAAATTCGTGCTGAAAAGATGAAATGTCCAGGACCAGAATGTACCCTTTTGTAGCTTTCTGGAATCTTAGTAATAACAATATTGTATGTGTGTATGTCTATATATAACAAAACATTGAAAACTTAGCATGGTTCCTTTCCACCCCGACAAAACCCAAATCCAAAGCAGATCATTCTGAAACACTGGCACCAGTCTGCAAACATCTACACCAGACAAATCTTAGTAATAATATATATATATATATATATATATATATATATATATATATATATATATATATATATATATATATATATATATATATATATATATATAGTTACGTATATGTAATTAAATTGCTTGTGTGTTAGTTTTAAAATTCTTTTTTATTTTACTTTTGTTTCATTACATTTTATTGTAATGATTATTTTCACGGGATTCGATATTCTCTTTCAGTAATTCTATTTATCTAAAACGTAAAAGATGTTACATTAGCATTATTTTAGTTCACCCTGGTGCGCGGTAGTGTAAACACTACGCGAAAACGATTGACTATTGCCAAGGTCATTTCGGTCTACGTGTAGTCTGAATAAACAATGTTTTATTTTTAAATTTATCTCAGAGTGAGATTCTGGATAGGGCTGTTCTTGCTACGTGACAAATTTCATATTTTCTATTGCGTTGTTCAAGTGTTAAGAGACCACGTGACCTATCACGCGAGAACGGGATGATATTTTAGTTGGATTTAATACCCTTTCTGAGAGCTTTTCAGTTAGTTGTATTTTTAAACCTTGAGGGCTCGAGAGGTTTCAATTGTTGAAGCCAGATTGTTTTTGAAGTTCATTTGTTTTTGGAATTTAATAATTTATTCTCTAGAAAACTAAACAAGTGCAACTTTTTTTTACAAAAAGTTCTGGGAGAAAGAAATTCAGTGGAAATTTATTCTGGAGTTATACGGAAACATAAACTGTGATTCAATTGAGGAATTGTTGTCATTTGTACCACGACCACATCTGACGTCATCGTCTTCCATATTGGAACGTCATCGAGATTCGAACCTGGATTTTATTAGAACTATTTAGTTCATTCTTAGGATTAAATTTTGGATTATATTCACAAACCGTAAGTCCTATTTCCAATATTTACATTGTTTTCTATGGAAATAAATTATTTTGTTAAAATATGCAAAGTTTGTTGACTTCACTTTTTTCTCTTGTTATTATTGTACGAGCCTACGCGTAACAGGAGAAAATTGGGGCCTCGTCCTTGGTATATTTGAATTTTGGTTAAATATTTCTGAAAATTGTTTTTTGAAATTTAAATTCCCCTAGTTTTTAAATCCCAAGTACTATTTTAGATTTTATTTGAAATCTTTAGTGAAAACAACAGGCTTTCATTCACAGTGTCATCAAAAGTGGAAACGTTTCTATCTAGTCCAACTCAGGAGCAGTTGGATAGTCTGAAAAAAGATGAGCTGCTTGAACTTGCCAGAAAGTACGATCTTTCTGAAGCAAAATCTTCCTTAACGAAACAAGAAATTAAAAACATTTTGATTCAATACTTGGTAGAGAAAAATGTTTTTGATAAAAGTGTTTTGGCTTCGGTCAGTAAGTCGGTATCGGACTCACACATAAAAGTAATGGAATTAAAAGTGAAATACAAGATGGAACTGGAGTTAAGGAAGCTCGAGCTTCAGAAAGAGGAAAGGGAGAAAGAAAAACAAATGCAATTAGAAGAGAAAGAGAAACAATTGCGGTTGCAATTTGAAGAGAAACAATTGCAATTGCAATTTGAGAAAGAGGAGAGAGAGAGAGAGAGAGAGACATGAAAGAGAGAAAGATAAACAATTTGAGAAAGAGGAGAGAGAGAGACAGGAGAGGGAGAAAGATAAACAGCTACATTTACAAAGAGAGAAGGATGAAAGGGAATTTCAAATTAGAATGAAAGAATTTGTCCTGGCAAGTGAAAAACACGATTCCACTTCACATACAAATTCAGGTTTTGGCATTAAAAGAAATATCGGGTTAGTTCCCCTTTTTAGCGAAAAGGAAGTAGATAAATATTTTATTTATTTTGAAAAAGTTGCTGAAAATTTGAGATGGCCAAGGGAGCATTGGACTCAATTATTGCAATGTGTACTTTTTGGCAAAGCCCGAAATATCTATACATCCCTGTCAGTACAACAGAGTTCCGACTATGATTTGGTTAAGGAGTGTATTTTAATGGGTTATGCGTTAGTCCCTGAGGCTTATCGGCAAAAATTTAGGAACTATAAAAAAGAAGCTGGACAAACTTATGTTGAATTTGCTAGAGAAAAAGAGCAGTTATTTAAGAGATGGTGCTTAGCCAAGAAAGTTGAACATGATTATGAAAGTCTTGACCAACTTGTGTTACTTCAAGAGTTCAAAACCTGTGTTCCTAATGACATTAAGAATCACTTTGAAGAGCATAAGACTGAAACCTTGGATAATGCTGCTCTTGCTGCCGATGAGTATTCCTTAAATCATAAATTTCCTGCTGTAGGCAAACCGTTCACTCAGCAGCCTACTGGTAGAAAGGCATTTCAGCCCAATACAACTCCTCCTAAAACTCAGTCTGGCACAACGTTTAAAAATCAAGCTTCTGATAAACTTGATTCAAAATCCTTGTCTATTCCTACGTGTACCTATTGCAAGAAAAAAGGACACGTCATTTCTTATTGCTTTAAATTGAAATATAGGCATCAGAATGAAGATAGACCTATCCCAAATGCTCTTATTTCTAAGAGGTCAAGGTCACCTTCATGCATTGAAAGCAATACATTTGTTGGGTCTCACAAACCCCAGTCTGATTTTATTATGGAGAATTATGAACCATTCATGTCGAAGGGTTCTATATCACTCTTGGGTGATTCGGCCAATCCTATCCCTATTAAAATTTTAAGGGATACAAGAGCTTCTCAGAGTCTTTTATTATCAAGTACTTTGCCTTTTTCTGAGACGTTCTGTTCTAATGAGAGTGTTCTCATTCAGGGAGTAGAGTGCGGCTTTGTTAATGTTCCTCTCCATTGTGTAAATTTGTCATCAGACTTAGTTTCAGGACCTGTGACAGTCGGTATAGTGTCTACTTTACCCGTTGAGGGCATTCATTTGTTGCTAGGCAACGACCTAGCTGGAGACAAGGTTGTGGTTAATCCACTTGTAACTGACAAGCCTTCTTTGGATCAGAAAGTTGATCCTATTGAAAAAGAATACCCTGAGCTATACCCAGCTTGTGCAGTTACCTGAGCTATGGCAAAGAAAGCTCTTGAGAATGATTTTGATAAGGAAAATATTCCTTTAGCTGACACATGTATTGGTCAGGCTTTTGATGAGGTCACTTTCACTTCTAATTTGGATCAATCAGGTGGTATTGATCACAATGATCCTCTTTTAAATACTCATTCTCTTTTATTAAATCAGGGTGATAAACCACAATCATTTGTCGTCGAACAGGAAAAAGATCCTGAGATCTCCTGTTTGTTTCAGAGGGCCATTAGTGAAACTCAAACCACTGAAGTACCTGTCTGTTATTTCATTTAAAATGGAATTCTTATGAGAAACTGGAGACCTCCCGAGGTACCTGCTGGTGACGAGTGGTCAGTGAACTATCAAATTGTAGTTCCAAAAATCTTACAGACAAGAATTTCTTAGTCTGGCCAATGAAACTCCTCTGGCTGGTCATTTAGAGATTAATAAGACTTATCACAAGATCTTGAATCATTTTTATTGACCAAAAATCAAAAGTGATGTTTGTAAATACTACAGATCTTGTCATACTTGTCAAATGGTAGGAAAACCCAATCAGAAGAGACCTAAGGCTCATCTGCAACCTATTCCTGCATTTGACGAACCATTTAGCAGAATAATGGTAGACTGTGTTGGTTCTTTACGTAAGACCAAGTTAGGCAACCAACACTTGTTGACCATTAAGTGTGTGTCAACAAGATTCCCAGAGGCAATTCCTTTGATGAATATAAAAGCTAAAACAATAGTAAAAGCTTTGATAAAGTTTTTTACTCAATTTGGCCTTCCCAAATCTGTCCAATCGGATCAGTGGTCAAATTTTATGTCTGGAACGAATTGATCATATTGCTTTGATACGGGTAAAGAGTGGGATGAAGGCATTCATTTACTGTTGTTTGCTGTTAGGGAGTCAGTTCAAGAATCTTTAGGATTCAGTCCCTTTGAACTAGTTTTCGGACACACTGTGCGTGGACCTTTGAAGTTGTTGAAAGAGAAACTTATTTCAAATGAAGATACTGAACTTAATCTTCTCGATTATGTTTTTAATTTTTAAGTATAAGTTGTCAAAGGCTTGTGAGGTTGCAAGAGCAAATCTGCACTCTACTCAGTCAAAAATGAAATTAACTTATGATAAAAACTCAAAGGAAAGGAGTTTTCAGCCAGGTGATAGAGTTCTGGCTCTCTTGCCCATTCCACAAAATCCTCTTCAGGCCAAGTGTTATGGTCCGTACATGGTTGAAAAGAAAGTAAATGATTTAAATTACATCATAAATACTCCTGCGAGGCAAAAACAAAAACAACTTTGCCACATAAACATGTTCAAGGAGTATATTGAGAGAGATAGCCAGGTAAATCATGCAATTAATTTAGTTGTACCTGTCCCACTCACTGAGGATTTAAGTGAAGAAATTCAATCGGACTCTATGATTTTGGAGTGACAAATCATCGGAATTCGGAAATTATGAATAATCTGGACCAGAAACTTTCACATTTGCTTCAACAAGAAACGAATGAACTTAAACAGTTATTATTTGAATATGAGCACTCATTTCCAGCTGTTCCTACAAGGACAAATAAAATTTTTCATGATGTTGAAATTGTGAATTCCAAACCTGTGAACACCCATACAGGATGAACCCTCTCAAACATGAATACTTGAAAAAGGAATTTCAGTATTTGCTGGAGAATGATTTCATAGACCCCAGTAAAAGTGACTGGAGTTTACCGTGTATATTTGTTCTGAAACCAGATAGAACTTTCCATATGTGCACTGATTATAGGAAGGTGAACAGCATGACAAAAACAGATTCATTTCCATTGCCAAGAATCAATGACAGCATTGATAATATTGGAAATGCCAAGTATGTCACCAAATTTGACCTTTGGAAAGGATTTTGGCAAATTCCAATAACAGAAAAGGGCAAAGGAAATTTAGGCATTCGTGACTCCAGATAGACTTTATCAATGTGATGCCATTTGGGATGAAGGGTTCGCCAAGTACCTTTCAATGTTTGATGAATGATTATCTCTGGTCTTGATAATTGTGATGCTTACATTGATGATGTCATCATCTACAACGACACCTGGAAAGAACATCTAGCAACAATTCAGAAATTCTTTGACAGACTCACTGATGCAAATTTGACAATCATTTTATCCAGAAGTGAGTTCTGCCATGCTTGCGTAACATTTCTAGGATATATCGTAGGACATGGACAAGTTAAACTATAGACGCTAAGGTCAAGGCTATCTCTGAATTCCCTGTGCCAGTCAGTAAAAAGCAACTGATGCAATTTTTGGGTATGGCTGGATATTATCGGAAATTTTGTTCCAATTTTTCTAATATTGTTGAACCCATGACACACTTGTTAAGTAAGAAAAACAAGTTTCTTTGGACTGAAAAATGTCAGGAGGCTTTTGATAGGTTAAAAGCCATACTCAAAAGTGCGCCGGTTCTTACAGCTCCAAATTTCAATCAATCTTTTAAATTATCTGTTGATTCAAGTGATGTTGGGGTTGGAGCAGTATTGATTCAAGAAGATAGAAATGGTGTTATTTCTCTAAGAAATT
Organism: Megalonaias nervosa; assembly: GCA_016617855.1. Taxonomy (NCBI): domain Eukaryota; kingdom Metazoa; phylum Mollusca; class Bivalvia; order Unionida; family Unionidae; genus Megalonaias; species Megalonaias nervosa. Next base: position 11,820 of record JAECUM010011324.1, on the reverse strand, counting down.
AAATAAGCACCTAAGGAATTACTCAACAGTTGAGAAGGAATGTTTGGCTTTAATATTGGCATTACAGCATTTTGAAGTTTACATAAGCTCAGCTCCTTCTCTAGTTGTTGTGTTTGGTGATCACAACCCACTTACTTTCATCGACAAGATGAAAAATAAAAATCAAAGATTATTAAGGTGGAGTTTGTTTTTGCAAGAATATAATCTTGACATCAGGCACATCAAAGGAAAAGACAATTTGATTGCAGATGCACTTTCCCATGTATAGAAATATTATTTCATGCACAGTTTATATAATTCATTAGAGTTCTTATGTGATTTTTTTTCCTCATGTATAATTAATCTGTGGTAAAAAGAAAGCTTTATTATATAAATCATTCTTTTTCTTTATGGGATGAACTGTTATGTATATATAAGTTAATTACTTGTGTGTTAGTTTTGAGTTCTCTTTTATTTTACTTTTATTTCATTACATGTTATCGTAATGATAACTTTATTCACTGGATTTGACATTTTTCCTGAAAATTCAGTTCAGTTCATTTTGACCTGATAAACACGCAGTAGTAGAAATGTTATATCTTTTAGTGACCTAGATTCAGAGCCAGTTTCAAGTTTGTAGCAAACAACTTTTTTTTAATAATCTTTTTAATCATTGAATCTTGTAGTAAGTTTCATTTAGTAGAGTCAAAGCCGTACATAGCATATGTGGTAGTTGGCATGTAATGTTTCTACGCCAATTGAAAGGAAGTGATCACATGACCCTATCAGGTGATCCATTCTGCGTTGTAGTTAGGCTTAAAACATGATATTATAATGATTTTGGGCAGTCTTGCTTGAAACCTTTGGAGTTCAAAGGTATTTTTGTTGTGACCAGTTTGAGTTGAATTTTTTATTTAAAATAATTTATTTTCCTTGAAAATATCTAGTGCTCGTTAGAATTCTTGGACAAAGACATTTATTGGAAATTATTCGGAATTCCAAACTGGAATATTATTCTTGGTGATTCAACAAGGAATTGTTGACACGACAACACAAAGCAGGTTATTGAAGACGTCATCACCTTCCATCTTGGAACTTCATTGGGACTCGAACCTTGATTCACTTAGAACTTTTTATTGATAGGACTTATATTTATTAATTCTAGGAATAATTTTGGATTAGATTCATAAACTGTAAAGTCCTTTTTCTTATTTTTACCTTGTTTTCTAGGGAAATAAATTATTTTGTTGAATTTTGCAAAGCTTGTTGGCTTCACTCTTTTCTTTGTTACTTTTGTACAAGCCTAGACATGTATCAGTGTACGTGATTCTTATGTTCTCAAGATTATATGGCAGTTACATACATGATTCCTATGTTCTCAGTGTCATGTGTTTGTGTGTACATGAATCTTATGTTCTCAAAGTCATGTGCAATTTACATAGATGATTCCTATGTTCTCAAAGTCATGTGTAAGTTACATCCATGATTCCTATGTTCTCAAAGTCATGTGTAAGTTACATCCATGATTCCTGTGTTCTCAGTGTCATGTGTTTGTACATGATTCTTATATTCTCAAAGTCATGTAGCTGTGTGTAAATGATTCTTATGTTCTCAAACTCGTGTGTCAGTCATATACATGATCCTTATGTTCTCAAACTCCTGTGTCAGTTACATATATGATCCTTATGTTCACAAAGTTATGTGTTAAAAAATAAATAACATAGGTCTGACCTACTTTTAATCTTGAAAAACAATCGGACATTATGAAGGTATGTAGAGACACACCCAGAATTTCAGAATCATCCATATTGTAGAGGTAAATAGATCATATGTATATAACCGGTGAAAATGAGTTTCCAGCCTAAACTTTTGTAATTTTGGTCTGTTTGCAGGTGCCTATACTAGACAAGCCAAGTTACGTGACCTTGGAGTCCAAAAATTACTGCAGCAGTTACTTAGCACCAATGATTCTACACTATTTGACAAGTATGCCCTTAAGGATATGAGAAATTATCTGTATTTGTTTATGCTTATTGCATTCTGTAATCTAGAACGTGCAGCTATCATAAGTATCATTATATGTACTTCATATTTATTTAACTGTTTTCCTCCTAGCAGGGCAAAGGTCAAAATAGATAACACTTTTTGATATCATTAATGTTACTGCCATCATTCTTATTGTCTGGACTTTAGTAGTCCTCTGGAAAACTGTTGCATGTACATTAAAGAAACAAGGGTGTATTATTCATCCATAGTAAAAGAAGGGTCACAGTGACTTCATTATTTAGCTCAGTGTTAATGTTAAGCCTGTGTAGTTAGCTTGGATTTCCTGGTACTGTTACACTTACAGGAATTACACTTGATGAGTGGAAATTGTCAAAATTAATTTGTTAGATACAATTTTGTAACCTGCCTGGGAATAGTTCTTATTCGTGGCGTCTCATAAAAATTAAAAGACATATTAACTTTCGATGATTAATAATAACAGATAATATTTTGTGTATTTTTATTTTAAATATAAATTGTCCTCACGTTTTGCATTCATTTCCAGAGTGAAAAATGCCTTGCAGCAGTTCACATGATACCATAGCTAAAGATACTTTCATCCATCATACAAGTTGACATCAGTAGAAGCTTTCTGTTACAAGCAAAAAGGAAGGAACCCAGATGTATACTAGCCTTAGATGGAAATATGTACAAGAACATTCATTTTCAAATGTGCAGCAGTGACCATTAAACTATATCTGGTTATTCAGTTTATTTGCATACTTGCAGCTGGACTGGTTATCCATCCTTCTTCATGTTTACAAGTGGACTGGTTATCCAGTCCATTTCTGTATTTATTAGTGAATAGGTTATCCAGTCCATTATCATGTTTACAAATGGATTGGTTATCCTATACATTTCCAGGTTTAGAAGTGGATTTTAAAATGCTTGCTGAATTCTATTTTAAAGCTGTAGAATAGTATGAACTTGATGAACCATCTTATGTTGCTTGGCTCTTGATATCAACTGGACCAATCTATTATTATTATTATTATTATTATTATTTATCTTGGATAAAAGAACAGTGGAATAAATCAAATACAGATCTGAAGACTAGTGATTTTGTTGCTGACATTATTATTGAAATTATAATGTACAGAATACAGCATAATGAAAACCCGACATTATTATTGAAAATATTAAGTACAGAATACAGCATAATAGAAACCTGACATTATTTTTGAAAATATATGTACAGAATACAGCATAATGGAAACCTGACATGCATCAATAAAACCTCATGTTCTGATGACCTTGTGGACTTCCTTTATGCTTATTTTTAGTAATATATTATGCATGGGGAATTTATTGTAACCATGAAATGTAGATGTTCCAAATGACAGTTTTCATTTTCGGCAGTATGAAAGCTGTATTTGATTGGTAAATTGAAGTGTCAGGGGAACATAACCGCATAGCTACAATGGCTAGATCTACTCTTTGATTTCTCAGAATAATTGGTGCACATAATTGACTTACAAGGTGAAGGCAGTTACCACTAGTATAGCACTTGAATGCAACAGTGCCCTGACTGACGTACTTTAAGCCAAGGGATGGAGGTCAAAGATAGCATTCTCTTTGTCCTCCGAGACCTTCCATTCCAAAAGAGTTACACATTTTACCTGAGGAGGCCTATATGAGCAGTGCAACAGGCTTCTTGTTCTTGGCTCTTTCATTGGCTTCACTGTGATATGTGTTGTTATACTTATGCTAGTAAAATTCTTATCCTGACCACATCCCTGCATAAATCCTGTAATTCTTGCCATATAAGACTCTAAGCTGTTACATTTGCAGACTGGAGATGGGGTCAGCTGTGGGGTAAGGCACTTGAACTCCTTCCTCTTCCTGTCTATTTTCCTAATGCATTGGATAATGTATTTGAAGGAGAAGCCTAGTAAAACGTTTCTTCGGTAAGACATACCCAACCATAATACAGGCACCCTGACAAACACTACACCTTGGAAACAGGTGCTATTCATATCTATATTATGTGAATGATTTTATAACAATAGTTTTTGTAAGAGTAATGTTAATGACAATTTTAAGGATAATATCCTATGAATAGGTTTGTATGGTAAGATGAGTCATGTATCAAATGCATACATTGATTCAGGTATAGGTTCAAATGTTGAGTAACAATAACAATACAAGTAAACATCATGTGATCTGACAAGGACATGAGTTCTGGTAAAAGGCCAGACTGACCTAATTTCTGATTAGCAGATTTTAAACAGCTGATTTGTGTACTGATAGAGTATTTCGAAATATATAGATGGAAGAGTTATTCATTGAGAAGAATTTATTTATTTAATTTAATCATTGTTTGGACTTAGGGTGCTCTGACATTCTGTTAAAGACTATTTGGATATATAATAGCTGTACAGAAATACTGTGAAACATTCAAAGATATTTGGATTTATAGCTGTATTAGAATTATTGTGAATTCATTGAAAGGCAATTTGGGATTATTTCATTGTGATATCTTCTGTGGAAACATTATATTATTGACTGTCATTCAGGATACCTTTGCAACTCATTCAGATTGCTTGAAACTACTGGAATTGATAGAACTCATTCGGATTGCTTGAAACTACTGGAATTGATAGAACTCATTTGAATTGCTTGAAACTACTGGAATTGATAGAACTCATTTGGATTGCTTGAAACTACTGGAATTGATAGAACATTTAGGATTTCTTGAACCATTCTGTAAGTTATTTTTGAATCTTTCACTGTGTATTTTAGGGAAATAAATTAATATTTTCAATTTTACAAAACTTGTTGAATTTGCTCTTTTTTTTGACTTGTTTTAAGACCATAGAGCCGTAACACATATAATACAGTAGTAAGTAATTTCAATGATGACATTTGGTGCCTCAATCAAGGGATAAACTACTTTTGTCTGACTTCCACAATTACGGCTTTTTAGGACTTCAATCGCTACAAGAATTGCAGAAAAATTTGTATTAAGATTTTGGATAAAAAGTTTTTATTTGCTTAATATTCCTTGAACCACTTAATAGATTCTTATCATACTTGACATTAATCATTATGAAGCTAAGACACTTCATTTTATTACACACAAAAACACACATCCCCCATGAACTCAAGCTAAGACACTTCATTTTACAACACACAAAAACACACATCCCCCATGAACTCAAGCTAAGACACTTCATTTTACAACACACAAAAACACACATCCCCCATGGACTCAAGTCCACAGTTATAAAAAAAAATTTGTTTGGGTTTTGATTCAGGATTTTGTATTTCCTTATGTGTCCTGAGCCCTATTTTAAATTTTTTTTGCATTTAATTATGTTTTCTTTTATAGGCTGTCATCATACTTGATACGTCCTATTATGAAGCTAAGACAGTTCATTCTGTGACATGTATTGCTTGCTCTTTTGACTTTGGTTAAAGGCCACAATTATAGAAAATATATGCTGAGGATTTGGTTAAAGTTCTTTTCGTTTTTGCTCATGTTTAATAAACTTCTTAAAGGATGTTCAAATTCATACATGGGATGAATCATTATGTAGCTAAGACAATTGATTCTGTGACATGCATGTTGGTGTTACCATTTTCGTTAAATTTGTTTCATTTAATTTTATTTCCTACACCTTGATGGACATTTTTCATACTTAACATGATTCACCATGATGGGCTTAATTCATACATACATGAATTGTTATAAAGCCCATAATAAACTTTCTTGATACTTAACATGAATCACTATAAATCGATGATGGACTTTCTTCATACTTAACATGGATCATTATGTAAGTCCATGATGGACTTTCTTCATGCTTAACATGAGTCATTATACAAGTCCATGATGGACTCTCTTCATGCTTAATTCGTATTTAACATGGATCATTATAAAGCCTGACTTTCTTCATACTTAACATGGATCATTTTAAAATGTGACTTTCTTCATACTTAACATGAATCAATGTTATGCTGGACTTTCTTCATGCTTAACATGAATCATTATACAAGTCCATGATGGACTCTTTTCATGCTTAATTCGTATTTAACATGGATCATTATAAAACGTGACTTTCTTCATACTTAACATGAATCAATATTATGCTGGACTTTCTTCATACTTAACATGGATCATCATAAAGTCCATGATGGACTTTCTTCATGCATTAAAATGAATCATTATAAAGTCCATGATGGACTTTCTTATTACTTAACTTGGATCATTATAAAGCCAGACTTTCTTCATATTTAACATGAATCATTATAAAGCTAACACAATACATTTTTCAACACACATTTGTTTGGCAACTTGATGTTAGGGTCAGTGTCAACATCAGCGCTTTGATCAATGGTTCAGCATGCTTGCTTTGGCCTCATTTTAGAACTAAAATGTATTGTCAGTAACACATTGAAATATGCTCTCAAGATTTTCCAATAGTAAGTTTGAGAAATTCTGGCAGAATTTGAGAATGAAGAGTAAGACTTGATTAAACTAAATTTTTTCACCTACTGAAAAAGGGATTTAACCTAGTGTAACCTGTCTGTGAAAAGTATGGATAGAGAAAGGTTGCTGAAGTCTCCTAATATGCCACCACATTCCTAGATGTGAAGGCAAAGAACTCCTTAAATAAAGACAATAAATTGCCTTAGAAATCATGAGAGGCTGCTCAGCATTACTTTAACATCTCTTATTTGTGTAATTTGAGGCAGCATAAACTGTATCTGTGCTCTTTTCTATACCATCTCAATCATAACATAGGCCCTAGTTGGTTGACATTTATTTGTGGCTAAGCAATTCAAGACATGGGCAATCATAGGTGCAGCAACTAATGAGGATAATTCTTTATTTTCCAAAAATAATGGGAGGGGAGGCTTTTACCATGTGCAGCCGACTAGCTTTCAAAAGAGGAACGGGGTCTTTGATGGCATGCAACAGACATTTAAGGATGTATTTTCTTGAAAAAATCTTGATCAACTCATTTAGGGCTAACGTGGCAAGTTGAAATAAGAAACCAAATGAAATTCTAGTTGCATATGTAGAGATATTGCTGGAATTAGTTAATAGGTCATACCCCAAAATGCTTTAATGAGGCAAAATAAGCCGCCATCCTAACCAGATTTCTTGCTGGAATAAGTGCTCAAGGTGGGGGAGTCGAGAATAGTGATCCAGCTTAAGTGAAAATTGCTATAGAGAAAGCATCAGCATTGGAAGTGGGGAATCATATAGGCGATAAATAAAATTTGTACCAGAAGTAAAGACTTTTCTGGGTGCATACATAAATAAATAAAGAACATCTGTGAGCTGGAGATTGTGACTTAAAACACTTAACACAAGGAGATATCAAAGGGTCATTGAGCCTGATGCAGCTGTTGGACATTATGCAAGAAATTGCCTGGAAAAGTAAAGTTTTGGAGGAAGTGCAATTGGGGTGGGTGATGTGTTATTTATTATCATCACAAGGATTGAAGCAGCTCTCTGGTGGCAATAAGATGTTCATAGAAACTGCTACCTTGTGCTGCTTAATCTTGTGGGATCATTATGAGAGTTGTGAGATCATCATGAGAGTTGTGGGATCATCATGAGAGTTGTGAGATCACCATGAGAGGGCGTTTAAGCAGGAATGCCTTCATATGAGCTTCATTGGTAAATAATTAACCCATAGACCTGGTTCGACTTCTATAGTTGAACAATATGGAGGTCATGTGACCATCATTATATGTCACCCCCGGAATTCTTTCAAATTAAAGGATTTTACAAGTAGCAAATGCTGTTTCAGACAAGGTACATATCTTCCCATTCAGGAGACTTGTTTCCATGAAAGCTCAGCATTAATGAAGTCCACAGAAATTATGACAGCAAGGATTGAAGTACAAAAGTCTGTTCCAACCTTTAAAAAATTATTTAGTTGAACCAGATGACTAAGACGTGGTACTTTAATCAGATGGTGTCTTTCAGAATGATGATCGTTTACTGGTGGCAAAAAGTTAAGGGACGGTACATCTGGACAAATTAATTGTATATACCTATTAATTGGGAGAGCATCTGAAGGTCTATAAACGGGTATTGGAATGTCTTAGAAACGCCAAAATTACGTGAAGTCAAGAAGTATCAACTCGTCAAGGACTGTGTAATCGTTTTGGTTTACAGGGCATCCAAGGAGGGAGGCAGCTCTGACCCTGAGAGCGTTGTTATATCTAGAATTATCCTAGGCTACATGACCCAAAGGAAGTTAAAATGTTCCTACTGCTAGCTTCACATTACAGCCATTTTGCACCAAGCTTTGCCAGTATGACTGCCCTGCTGCTAAAGATCTCAGGCTTTTGTAATCTTCCCGATTCATTGGTAGAGTACCAAATTCGTACACATTTTGATTTCAGAAACACATTATACCTTCAAAATTTATATTGCAGATAAAATGTGAAAAGAACTATTGAACATGATTACAAGAATTTTTGGTTACTAGTGTGGGAACCATACCACTGTAGCTGTTAATACATGGTTATAACTGATCAGAAGCATTAAAATTATGTGATACTAAACCTGGGAATGACTGAATTGACCCGAGTGAGAAATGGTTGACTGAGTTATTCACGGGTGGCTTTTGGGTACAGCATAGACTTGGTGAAGTGATAAGAAATACAGAAATGCTGTCGATGCAATCCGAGCTGGAAGAGGCAGGGGAGGCTTATACAAGCTAATACTCTATAGGCACAGCCTCCATCAGTCCAGGTTGACTACTGACCTGTCGGTAATAGTGGAGAATTTGATAGATGAGCAGTTTAAGGACAGTGATATCTCTGCAGTTAAGATGATAAAATCACAGATTGAGCTTCCTGTATTACATCCAGTAAAAGTCCATCTCTGGGGAGCATTTGGAGTTAGTGGCCAAGACTAGAAAAAAATCGATGGTATTTCTCTGAGGAGCATTTTGAGTTAGTGGTCATGACTAGAAATAATGGATGGTATTTCTCTGAGGAGCATTTGGAGCAAGTAGTCAGGACTAGCATTAATCGATGGTATTTTCTATACAACATGGAAACACCTTCAAGCAGGAAAGTTTGGTTTCAGACATTTATACTGCCGTCCCCTGTACAACTAGTTTTAAAATCCTAACAATGGTAGCACAAATGGATATTTGTTATATGACAATAGATAGTTAACACGACAAGGATCAGGTTATACTGGATCGATTCTTGCTTTAACATAAAACTCTTTTGCAATTGATGTGGACACTGTGCATCTAGCAAACAACTACCACACGCAAACATAACCCCCTTGATGTTGGATAGTATATCATATCCATTTGAATGAATCGCCATGGATATTGTTGGTACATACCCAACACGAAGGAAGCAAATCGATTTATAGTGTTTTCGAGTCAGACTATCAGTAAATGTTCAAAGGCCTTTCTCGTTAATATCATGGTGCCGAAACAATCGCAAAGAGGTCTTGGTTGATGACTTTATGTTTTGCTTTGGAATTCGAAATGACCTTTATATTAATCAGGGTAAAGACTGACTCCAAATTCGCAAAAGGACTTTGTGAATTACTTGATTCCTAACTCGTAAAAGGACTTTGTGAATTACTTGATTCCTAACTCGTAAAAGGACTTTGTGAATTACTTGATTCCAAACTCGTAAAAGGACTTTGTGAATTACTTGATTCCAAACGCGTAAAAGGACTTCGTGAATTACTTGATTCCTAACTCGTAAAAGGACTTTGTGAATTACTTGATTCCTAACTCGTAAAAGGATTTTGTGAATTACTTGATTCCAAACTCGTAAAAGGACTTTGTGAATTATTTGATTCAAAACTCGTAAAAGGACTTTGTGAATTACTTGATTCCAAACTCGTAAAAGGACTTTGTGAATTACTTGATTCCAAACTCGTAAAAGGACTTTGTGAATTACTTGATTCCTAACTCGTAAAAGGACTTTGTGAATTACTTGATTCCAAACTCGTAAAAGGACTTTGTGAATTACTTGATTCCAAACGCGTAAAAGGACTTCGTGAATTACTTGATTCCAAACTCGTAAAAGGACTATGTGAATTATTTGATTCAAAACTCGTAAAAGGACTTTGTGAATTACTTGATTCCAAACTCGTAAAAGGACTATGTGAATTATTTGATTCAAAACTCGTAAAAGGACTTTGTGAATTATTTGATTCAAAACTCGTAAAAGGACTTTGTGAATTACTTGATTCCAAACTCGTAAAAGGACTTTGTGAATTACTTGAGATACAAAAGATATGGATGACAGCCTACAATCCAGAATCCGATCGGCCAGAACAACAGTTAAATAATGTCGGAAAAACATGATTATTGGGATATCTTATTTCAAAATATGGCTTGTGTATTGACCCAGTATACACTCCAGCACTAAATACATGCCATTTCCTTGTATGTTCTAGAAAGGTAATGCTACAGGTAAATATAATGTTCGGAAGAGTAAAGGTAACATTTCATTAGAATATGGAAACATAGTGGAGTGTGTGTGTCTGTATGTGTATGATTTGGATTTTTAACGTAGCTTTAACAATTTTTCAGTCATATCGCTACGATGTCTGCAGTTTGGCAGTTTATAAGGCTGTCTAGCACTGGGGCATCATGCCGCAGACATGTAGCATCATGGCCCACCCAGTCACATTATCCTGACACAAGGCTGACCAGTCATAACACTAACCTCTTAATGCTAAGCGAGTAGCGAGGCAGCTGCTAGTACCATTTGTACAAGTTTTTGGTATGACTCGGCCGGGGTTAGAAACCGCGACCTCATCCGAGGCTGTCGTTCTAACCACTTAGGTCACCGGAGCTGTCTAAATCGTGGAATAATCTTGGAAGAGGCATATGAAAAGTTTAGGAAACATGTAAAATCAAGACTGCTATGAGATGAATGTGAAGAGAACGTTGGGTCCACATTCTAGAACCTGATTCATAGGTAGAAATAGCAAGCTAGTATAACTCGGACTGTATACCTCAAGCACACACACAAAAAAAAAATGGAAATGGAGAAAGCAAGAGGCTAATAGGGTTCTTTCTCAAAATACGATAGAGGTTGATTGTACACGACAATGGATATGAAGATGGCTGAGAAATATCGCTCAACTAATGTCCCTGAATCCAGGCGAAACAAGGTTATATTCAGTGGGTAACAGAAGTAACGTAGAAATTTTGGATTTTATGTTTTAGATGTATGTTTTATTTATTTTCAAACACATGGCTCTGTCTCTTTTGATGGGTAGACGAATGTAACAACTTAGATCAAAACGCCTAAATCGCGAAGCTATTTAAATCGGAGAACTAATCAAGGTTAGAATTATTCTCAATTTCGAGGTCATCCCTACGGACAGTGCCGGATTAAGGCCTTCCAGGGCCCAAAGCACTGAAAATGTTATCGTGCCCCACTCCTACAAAATGTGAAACTCAAAAAACAATATTAAAAGCTAAAAAGTGGGGAAAATACCAGTGTTGCCATCATTTCACATCAAAATACACGCACATGCAGGTCGAAATGGTCATATATACTTAATTCAATTTTATCACCAACAATTAATTTTGAATTTTTTATGGTGCCCCTGCTGGGCTCGTGCCCTAAGCACGTGCACAGTGTGCTTAATGGGTAATCCGGCACTGCCAACGGATCATATCTTAAGTGTATACCGGTAGATGCCATTCGGACATATAGACTATTTACAAAACAAGGATTGTCCAAGAAGTTTTAATTCACAATTGTCAGTCAGTCTATTGGTCAAAATATATGAACTGTTTGTAACTTACTGTGCAGCAGCTGGCAAGGTGAACAGAC
>JAECUM010011323.1:0-54374 GCA_016617855.1 Megalonaias nervosa | reverse complement strand
GAGGAAGCCACTCGTGATTTGGCGGTAAAACTTTGAGGTAGATTCTAAGGAAAGACAAAGCTTTGAAAAGGTCAGTAAGTTATTTGCTCGATTTTTGCAGAATATTGCGGCATCATATTTGTAATTATTTGTAGTATGTATACTTAATTACTATCATCGTTTAGTATGTAGCATTACCTTTGTAGTGTTTCATTTACATGCGTATTTGAGAAATGGGCTTGAGTATTACATATAGAATTATGTAGATTGTTAAGTTGTTACCAGAATTAATTTTGTAATTCGCTATTAGGTTACTTCGTAGTAAACCAGTGCAGTTATTAATGCGTTATGTTAGAATTTACGCATGCTTGAATTGTGAGTTTGGAAAATAGTTGAAGTATGTCAGATTAGTTACTATGGACGTATGCATATATCAGAGCATGGATATTTGAATATTTATGTACTTTGTATGAGTGTAAGGTAAAGGAATGCGTCTTATTATTGTGATATTGATTAGTATAACGGGATTAGAAATATGTACTGATGTGCCGGAATTTATTGATGTATGTATAAGTAGTAATTTATACCGTGCTGTATTATGATGTTTGTTTACCATACAAGAATGTATGGGTATCTCGATGTGAATGAATGCGTGACCGAAGAAATTTAATAGCCGTTATCTGATGATAGGCTGTGTGTAGTGTGAGATAAGAAGGCTAAGGAAAAATATTGTATCGTCCTTGTGTTTTCACCGGAAGCTCTTTAGGTGACAGAGAACTTTCGGTTCAGTTGAGTCCCGAGTCTCCAAGAGTTGGAGACGGAATTGAGACTAGCCGAACAGTCGAAGTCGACAGAAGTCTGGTCGGTGGAGAGAAGGTGGAGAGAAAGTGGAGGAGGAGGAAAAGGAGTCTGGAGGAGAAAGTGGAGGAGGAGCAGAAGGAGTATAGAGAAGTCGAGGAGGAGGAGAAGCAGTATAGAGAAGTCGAGGAGGAGGAGGTGAAGGAATTTGGAGAAAGTCGGGGAGGAAGAGAAGGAATTGGGAGAAATAGGAGAGAGAAGAATACAACAGATGAGTAGAATACAAGGACAGGTGGAAATCGATCTCACACTGCTAATCAAGTGATGCAATAGGGTATTAAAGGATCGAGCGGAAGGAGTGTACTTGGGAAATTTGAATCATTTGATTATTGAATTCTTATTAAATTGTTATTCATTAAATTTCACCCTTTTTTTGTATATTTAATCATCTAACCGTCGGCATTGCTGACTGGGGCTCGGATCTTTACATTTATCTTTCACTAATTTAACTTCCAACCAAAATCGAGCCTGGCTGGGACTTCTATAATAGTTTAAATAAAATATTGGGAGCACCCCACCCCAACCATAAGAACCCTCACATCCACTGTGCAAGTCCAACGAACATATTATAAATAAATCACGATTCCCTCTCATGACTCTTACAAAATTGGCATACGAGCTGAAGAATCCTAATGTGCTGATTTGATTCTCTTATATAGTCTATATGTGTGCACCAGTCAACAAAGTCTGAATCACTTAAAAGATTATCCAACATTTAAATTATTAGATTGAGAAATAACCAACAGTCACGTTCTGCCTTTTTCAAATTATTGAGCCAATCAACAACTAGGACGCATGATATCTCTACAGAACAGTATCATGTGATGTTTTCGTGGCTTCCATTCAAATTAATGAGCGGTGTACTTGACTAAAATACTAGTAGTTGGTGACGTTGACCTTGGCAATAAGCCTTAATTTATGAATGAAATTCTACACGTATTATACATGCATTTTTACTATAACACAAGCCCGCCTCTGAATTTAAAGAATTAAAATATAAAAGTCATAAACCCAAATGACTTAAATAGAAGTATATTATAATCTAATGGATTGTATAGATATCCGTAATATACAATATACCATGATGTTGAAATTGTAAACTCGACACCTGTGAAACTGAATCTTTACAGGATGAATTTTCCCAAACAGGAATGCTTGAAAAAGGTGTCACGGAATTGTATAAATCTCTCTATTTATTAAAAGCATGTACTCTGGTTTCTTTTTTTTGTGTACAACGATACCCGAGGGTGATTTTTGTATATTATACAATTTTTCGAAATAGTGAGTTCGGTTCATCCCTGCCACACGTGCGAAGTGCTCTCGATGGGAAAAACTGATTTACATCTAGCACGGCTACATCGTCTGTATATAAATGCCTCACCGTAAAGTGATATCTTCACATTACGGAACGTCTTGTCAGTAAGCAGTCTACTTAGGGACAGTACAGTACATTACAATGCCGCCTAAGCAAGCGATATGGATTACCTGTAGTGAGCTGTCCTTACACACACTCACCTACACCACACTGTGTTTAGAGTATTCTTTGTGTATGAGAAAGGTATCACATTTTTCATTCACATTTCATTTATATTTCCATTATTTACATTATGTAATTGCAATTTATCTACTAACAAGTACTATTTGCATATTTTCACATTTCATAGATATTTTTGCTCTGGCTAGTTTTGACATTTTTGCAATAGTATGGCAAATACAAATAAGGATGATGAGCAGGGGGGTAAGGTTAAATCATATTCCCCACATCCCTAGCTGAAACAAATCAAGGGAGAATCCTGTATGCGTACAGGACTAAGGGCTGTCAAGGTCTAGACTTGACATCATTTGCATAAAATGAAAGACCTAGACCAGCTGAGGTATTACAGCAACTAATAGCGAGAGGGATAAATGCATGTGACATACTAGGTCTATAAAATAGGGGGAGAGGATTCGACTCCCTTTTCGCGAAGGGAGATGTTCCTCTATACCCCAACGATTCGGAAATAGAACTAAGAGGGAGTAAAAAATAAAGGTATATGCACCACCTCCATTTGCTAAACCTTTAGGGGAGAAGATGACAGAAATTCATTTCTCTGGGCTACCTTTGGAGGTTTTGACCAGTGAAATACAGATCAAAATAGAAGGAAAATCTGGTGTGAAAGTGCTCAAAAGCCATTTGGCTACCTACTGGGGATTCCCTTCCGTGTATACGGGAGTGAGAATCTTAGCGTCACTGAGGAAGATGCTAAAAAGATCCCACCGTTTTGTTATGTACTAGGTTTCATGATAAGACATGGTACCGGGGGTGCCAATATTTTCGGCAATGTAACCGTTGTGGGGCAACGGGGCACCTTCCCCGAGACTTCCAGTACCACACCTAACAAAAAAACGTATGCGACGGCGATTCAAAAAATGGATGAAGCCACCATACAAGCTTTAAATGTTGTCCCAGACCCAGACGCAGCCCCAGTAGAGGGACAAGAAATGGCACAAAACAAGACCATAGATATACAAGTAGACAAAGCAGAACAGCAAGTAGCAAAAGAGACAGAGATAGAAAACACTGAGAATAAGTCAAACGACGAATCAGTTAACTGGGAATCTGCAGAACAGACTAGCTCTGCGGAAAAAGGAAAGCTAGGAAAAAGTTAAAACGATTACAACTAAAAAAAAAAAAGGGAAATAAAAACTAGTGCAGAGAAAGACGGCTCCGTACTTTGTACTGATAGAGCCACAATTCGGAGAGGCACCGACACAAAAAGCAGACAAAATTCTGGCTTGTGAGAACGCTCCTGTAAGCCCCATAGTTGAAATACAAAGGGAACAAATGGTGGAAGAAACAGTAAGTAATGTTTGAGAATACCTCAGAATCACCTATCCAAACTAAAGAGAGAGGAACTGAGAGTGAACCCAACACTAAAACACACAACATTATTGCCTCAACACAACAAACACAAAAAAGAGGAAAAGAACAGTTTCCACTCGAGAGCACCAAATGAGGTAGAAGTCATTGACTTCATCAGAAAACACAGGTCTCCGGATAAAAAAGTGGCAGAAACAATTGAATTAAGATCTAAAGGAACAAAAGAAATAGTAGAAAAAAGATATATATACACACATACATACAGCGTTACGCACTAGAAGCATGCATCATAGGAGGGGATTTTAATTGGGTATTGTCCGATCTAGATAAAAGTGAGGGACTATTGGACTCTGATAAAATATTAAATTAATAAATACTCTTTTAAAAACATAATTTGATGTTTTTAGATACTATAATGGAAATAAACGGGAATATGCATACAATTATGCTCACAATAAGGGGAGCCGTTTAGATGCTATTTATATATCAGAAGGACATATGCTTGATTTTAACAGAAAAAATATCGGACCATAAACCAGTGGTACTGGATTCAATGATCATTAATACAATCAAATGGGGACAAGGACTGTGGAAGATGAACAGTACCCACATGCTCGACGACGAGTATGTGGATATTGTTCATCTACGGTTGAAAGAACTTACTTCAAAATGTTATGGGGATATACTGGATAATTGAGAAACTATAAAAAAGGGAATAAAACAAATTTCCAAATATTACAGTAAAACTAAGAAAATACAGAAACAATGGGTAAACGAGAAATGTCGTGAAATACAGTGTAAAAATGGTCCTAAAACAGAACAAGAGGAAAAACTTGTCAAACAATGGAACAAATTAGAACAAAATACCACTCAAAGTATGAAAATAAGGGCGGGAAAATTTGGGGAAGTTTACAAAAAATGTAGAGGACTTTACACAAGGATAGAACTAAAAAGAGGTAGGGAAAAGAAAATAGAATGCATAAAAATAAATGATACAACCTATAAAGATAAAAAAGATATTTTAAAGGCATTAAAGAGTATTATGCAGAAATTTATAAGACCCAAAATATAGATATAGACATTATAAACAACTACATAGGGAAAACTAGTTACCAAAAATACCAGAACAAGATAAAGAACACTGTGACAAGTTTATTACTGAAAATGAAATTCGTAAAGCAATTAACAGTTTGGATAAAGTGAAATCGCAAGGGTCAGATGGGATTACATCCGACTTTTATATTAAATGTCAAAACGAACTAATTGACGTACTAGAATTGTTATATAATAATATACTTTTTAAGGGGGAAATGCCAAAAACTGAGGGAAGGGATAATTACATTAATATATAAAGGGAAGGGAGATAGGAACGAAATTAAAAATTACACTACTAAATACTGACTACAAAATACTAAGCAAAATTATTACCAACAGAATAAAAACTTGTCTAGATATAATTGATGTAAACCAAAGCTGTGGGGGGATAGGTAGAAATATTTTAAATAACACACTATCGATTGGATTAATAATTGACTTCTTAACTAGTGGGGGGGGGGAAGGAGTCATGTTTCTATTTGATCAAGAGAAAGCTTTTGATCGAATAGAGCATGACTTCATCATTAAAGCACTGGAATCCTGTGGTTTCGGCATAAATACAATCAATTGGATAAAAGCCATGTACAAAAACATAACATCTAAATTAATAATAAATGGTGCATTAACAGAGGAATTTATGATACAGAGATCAGTAAGACAGGGTTGCCCCCTGTCGATGATACTCTATATTATAGCAATAGAATCTCTAAATACTAACATTAATAAAAAAAATATTAATATTCTTGGAATTAAAATACCTAATTTGAAAGGGGAATTTAAAACTATGCTACATGCAGGCGACTGCACAAACTTCACCAGAGATGAATTTTCTTTAAATATGAATTTACACAAATTTGGAAAAGCCTCTGGGTCAGCAATTAATCATGATAAGACAAATATTACTGATAGGTAACTGGAGAGGTAATCACCCTGGTCTCCCTTCTAGCTTAATTAAAAAGCATGTAAGAGCATTAGGAATATTATATGGGAAAACTCACTCAACTCGCCTCAACTACCGTGAACTACTAATCAAGACAGAAGAGCAGATTGAAATTTGGTCACACACAACACTCAATCTAATGGAGCGTATTCAGGTTGCTAAAACCTACACGTATAGCCAACTCAACTATATTATGAATACAGTGCATCTAAATGAAGCAATGATGAAGGTCATAGAAGGAAAGATAATACACTTTATATGGAATAATAAAATACATTATTTAAATACTGTGTATATATATATATATATATATATATATATATATATATATATATATATATATATATATATATATATATATATATATATATATATACCATCGCTTTCTGTAACTGTAATTTTGGAACTATATAACAACTATAACTATTCATCTTGAAATATATTCCGAATAAAGGAAAGCAATAAATTCATATTATATGATATACGTGCAGAAACAGACACGATGCGGGAAGTTTAACGAGCTTCTCTGCATAGTTTTTGTAACTGTATTTGGTATTCTCTATCAATATGAATACTGAATTTAAGACTAATAAAATAATATACTAATAAAAACACTGAACACCTCATAGAAACTAATATAAGCAATAACATCGATAGGAACAAAAAGAACAAAAACAGTGGGACAGGGATTGGCCTTGCTGATTAAAGAGCATTATGATGGTACGATTCCTAAGCTACGCGGCTAACGCGCTGTAGTACAGGTCGAACCGGATCTACCCAAAAGGTAAGGTCAATTTATAGAACATTACGAAAAGACAAAAATGGGGATACATACAACCTACTAAAACTACGAGGTATAAAACGCACAACATACATGCACTCAGCAATGAAAATATTTTCTTTTTTTCCTTTTCCTCTTGATTATTCTATTCTCAAATTTTTACTTTCCTCTTCTATTCTACACACATCACTTTCACATGAGAGAAGGACTCGAAGCATGGGAATGAAGATATTGGCCTCTGTCACGGAAGCGTGTGAACAAAAGGCTTGAGTTATATGCCACCGCCACATGCTAATAGGTATAACGGTACCAATTGTACTACCCCAGGTGGGTGGAGCTTAAGGTGTAGGAACATTGTATTCAGAAATAAACAACACAACTAGCTGTGATTGGTGCATTATATAAGAGTTGTACTTTGTTACGCTTAAAAAAAAAAGTTGAGCCTCCTGGCAACATGTGAGATTATGTTAATTCATATCTAGATCACATGTATTTTTTATGATTTTTTTTTAAATGTGGTACACATGACTGAAAATGTGTCTGGTGTGACTAGATAACTCTTACCCCTGTCTAATTCCAGCAGAGTTATCTCTTAAATGCAATGGAGTACCTGGTTCTGTCCTTGTCAAATTGACAATCTAACAGTGTTCTCTATGACACTGTGTGACATGCATGCTGAGGTAGGATAGAAAGTATATTTCACAAATATTAGCATTGAGGTCTATGGAAGAACAATTGGTACCGTGATACCAATACCGGACCTCCCTAGCTGGAATAATTTACTAAAGAACTCTAAACATAAATGTGATTATAGAGCCAGTCCATAAAAAAAGAAGAAAAAAAAAAAAAGATAGCATACAGCACATTAGCAAACGCATATAGCATACACTGGACAACATTGATCCCTGGCAAGGATCACCAAGGTAATTAAAGCTCCAAAACCAGCCAGGGTAAAGGAGCTATATAAACACTAGAGTAGGACGGTGTACGAAACCCAAATCCAAATTAATAAATTTTCAAAATTCTATTGAATATACACGCACTACATGTGCTATGGGGGTTACAAAACACATAAAATCTTTCAAATTTCGGCACAAGGGGGTCTCCTCTATGATGAAAGTCTGAGAGGGACCACACCAATAAAAGCCTTAGGGACTTGCACATCTTCAGCTATAGAGGTATGTAATTTATTAATTATGTATATTATTTCTTTTGTATATTGTAAGTTATAGCTATTGTACCACCACGTTTTTGTGCATTTTCAATGTAGCTTTGGCTTGCGTGGTATAATGCAATATTTTCTATTCTTGTTTGTGACTTAGCAAGAGATTTACATTAGCAATATAAAGTTGGATTTTATTAAGAAACGTTTAGTATCATAGGAATCTTATCGGACACAGGTTCACTTCTGAATCTGTTTATTGTTTTGTAATATTGTACCGATAATGTGATTTGTATAACTTACCATATATAACGTCATTACGTTTTATCCTATATGCCCGTGTCATGAATAGTACACGGTGTTAGATGTATTTTCAGCTGACCAGAGTGATCCATGGTGGTCGTAGTCGACGTGATTTTTTTTAGCCAAAAAAATGAAAAGGTATTTTATGTCTTTGTGTTTTCCCCCTTAAAGTGTTGCAATGTTTTTAAATTTATAAAAAGAATTTTGATCAAAAATTTTTATTTATATATTCAAATTTTGATTGGGGTATTTCTCCCTAGTGTTTCTAAAGGTTTGTTTTCCCGATCGGATTTTAATTACCAGATCGGAATCCCTCACCTTTTACAATTAGTGACCTTTGCCAAAGGTCCCTAAGTCCTGTGTATGCTATATGTGTTATGCTATACTGTGTGATTGCTATAGATTTTTGTGTAAGGACGGCAATTCAATCAAATTTCCCCAAGTTGTCTACAAAGAGAATATATTTTAATTGAATAATTTGTTTTTAATTTATATTTTCCAATTTTGTAAATTTTAAATAAGAAACGGTGTGAGAAAATTTTAAAAACAAGCTTATTGTTTTTGTGCGTGTTGTATGGTGTGACGTTTCTTATTTTAAATTTTTTGCTAATACCCGTTAGAAATGATAAGACTATGTCCTATATAAGGAACCACATGTCTTTTATTTATTCATTCAGCATGTTTCTCTTATTTTGTGGACCTGGCCTTATCTATTAATTTTTATTCCAAATAAGAGTCCGAAAGGGCCAAATTCCAAAAACAAAAATTAAGACCTATTGTATTAGTATCTAGGTATTCCCTCCACCCATGGAATCACTTTTTTTTCCTCCTTTATATAACTCTCTATAGAAATTGTCCCCATTTTTTTGTATTGTTTGTCCATGTCCTACACATGGATTTTTCGGAGGCTCTTTCACAGGCCTGTTCACTTCGCGTAGCGCCTTGTGGTATAGCCCCGTGACATTACTGTCTCGTACTTTATCCATGTGTAGGTTTCCTGTCCCTTGATATCTAAACATTGAAAGAAAAAATAAATTGGTTATTTTGTTAAATCAAACACATTTGGGATTCCATTCTACATTGTTGGTTAGTTCGCTTAAAAATTCCAAAGAGTATATATCTAAGTAAATAAAATTTGTGACTATAATTCTAAAACATCATTCATCCACTCCTGAGGAAAGCGAGAGACGAGACCGGGGCCTCAGCCCGCGCTCAGGCCGGTACCTGCCCCTAATGGGCCGTATACTGAAGTCTTTCTCATCTCCCTCCTCCCCATAAATGGATTTGAATTTTTATTTTTTTTAATATTTTTTTTTTTTTTCTTCTTAACTTAAGTGATTTCCTATGTGACAGGTTACTAGTGGATGACAATCACCTGTCCACATTTCATCATAGTAGTAGTTAGTTATGTAATTATTTCCATCAGATTTTTTTTCTCGAATTTCCCATCAATAACGAGCAATCTATTTCTTTGGAATTTTTCTTTATTAGTTATTAACGATATCACATTTTTCTTATCTTGTTCCCTACTTTTGCATTCTATTTCATGTATTTTAGTGAAACTGCTCATTTTACATAATGGACATTTGGGAATTATTTTGATCATCCCTTTTCGTTTTGCCACCTCCCCCGTGAGCCAAACATTATGGAAGTATTTTAACATTATACTCTGGAGTTTCAGTGATTTAATGTTTGTCCGGTTATTCCATGTCGTCTCCCAGTCCACCCCTCAATTTTCTAGTTCAACTTTACATCTTTCATTTTTTGTATATTCCTCTCTTAAAAAATGTTGTTTTTTTATCAATACTCCATAATTCTTTTATATCTCTGTATTTATAAATTAAATCTCTAATACTTTTAAACTTTTTTGCAACCATTAAATTTTTTGTGAGTTATTCCTAAAAATATCTTCCCTATTCCTAATTAAAAAACCAAACAAAAAATGTATAACGCCTCCCAAGGCACACTTGGCTTTGCCTTTAATTGTTTGAAACGGTTTATTATATTAGCTTCTTGTATTATTTTTGGGTTGGGTAACGCTAATCCCCCCCCCCCCCCTTTTTATTTGCTCTGTACAAAGTCTCTTTTTCAATATAATGTAATTTATTTCCCCATATACATTTTATTATTTCGTTGCCTACTTTTTTCTAACATTTTTTTTTTTTTATATCAATTGATTTTAGGATAAAATTCATATTTGAGTAAAAGTATGTTTTTGCAACTTGTGCACGCTCCATAATGCATAGTGGCGTTTGCGCCCAGATATCCTTATTTCTTTTTAAGTTTTTCATCTATACTCGTAAGGTTTTCTATTTCGTCGTTTTCTCCAAAGTGGTACCAGCTATAGAGCTAACCATAGAAGTTAACCTTAGCAGCCGTAGAGCTGAGTGAACAGTGTTGCTGGTCGAGTAGCAGATGATCGGGCGTTGCTGACCGGATTGGTAGGCGCTGATTGCTTGATTGACCAAGGAATTGAATGGTGGTCGGTGACTACCTATAATGATGCTTGCTTGATTGAACAGTGTGACGGGTAGCCAAGTGTGATATTGACGGGAGTGTTTTGTGTTACTCCATGCATGTAATCTTTTAGCCGTGGGCTAATTTTGGGATTTTGTTATACCCATTGTTTTGGGAGTGTATACGATATTTTTTTATGATATCTGTCCAATCAATCCATCATTTTACTATTTGAGTAAAACAATATCTCATATTTCACTAATTGAGTGAATATATCATTTTTACTATTGAGAAAAACACCCATTCTTTTCATCGTATGATATTACTGTGAATTGTTCGCCTTTGTCCTTGTGTTGTGTAAGGTCATTTATTTGTATTTATATTTGTTGCATTTTTAGGTTCGTGCAGATTGTTAATTTGTCCAATATTTGGATCTTCTACATGCACGTATTAATCAATATTCTTTCTCCTTCAAGTCATACATCAATAAACATTGTATTTGTATCACCATCAAAGGTGTTCTGTTGTAAATCCGAAATCCCAACTCGGTTATCTTGTTACAGAAGGAAACTCAGTATTTGCTGGATAATGACTTTATTGAACCAAGTAATTGGAATTCACCATGTGTTCTTGTACCGAAACCAGATAATACTTTCCTCATGTACACTGACTACACAAAAGTGAACAGTATCACCCAAACAAATTCATCTTGAATACCAATATTCGATGAACGTATTGACAAAATTGGAAATGCAAAATATGCAACCATGCTTGACAATTTGAAAGGATTTTGGCAAATTCCACTCATGGAAAGAGTAAACGAAAATTCGACATTTGCAAAAATGGACTTTATCAAGATAAAGTGATGCCATTTGGTATGAAAATCTCTCCCTCCACAGTCCAGCGTTTAATGAACTTGATACCATCTGGTATAGCTGTGATGCATATACATTGATGACGTCATTATATACGACACCTGGAAACATCACCTGGAAACCATTCAAAAGTTCTTGAATCGACTCAGTGATACAAATTTGACAATTAATTTAAGTAAATATGAATTTGCCGTGCTTGGGTTACATTTTTAGGACTTAGTGACACAGTCAAGTTAAACCTGTAGAAGTTAAGGTTAGGGATATGTCTGAATTCCTAGTGCCTATCAGAAAAAAGCAACTAATCCGATTTTTGGGTATGGCTGGATATTATCGAAAATTTTGCTCCAATGTTTCCATAATTGCTCAACCCGGACCAATTTGTTGGATAAAAGGAGTAAGTTTTTATTGGTCTGGTAAATTTCAGGAGGCTTTTGATAATTTAAAGGCCATACTTAAGAGTGCACCAGTTCATTCAGCTCCAGATTTTAGTTCATTATTTAAAATTGCTGTTGATGCAAGTGGTGTATGGGGTTGGTGGAGCGTTAATTCAAGAAGACAAAAATGGTGTGGATCATTCAGTGTGCTGTTTCTCTAAAATAAAATAAACAAGCACTAGAGAACTTATTTCACTATCGAGAATGAGTGCTTTGCTTTAATTTTGGCATTACAACGCTTTGAAGTGTGTAATAAATCAGCTTATTGTCCGATTATTGTATTCAATGATCACATCCCCCCCAACACCACAAAATCAAAAACAAAAATCAGAAGTTGTTGAGATGAGTTTGATATTGCGGGAATACAACATTGATATTGGACACAACAACGGAAAATATAGTCTGACTGCAGGTGAACTTTCATGTGTATAGAAGTACTCTGTTGCTTTATTTTGCATATATTTTTGTCATTCATAAGACAGCTTCCTGTTTAATTTGACTCTGGACAAAAATATTATTCTGGGATTATTGTGAATTTATTCAAAGGAGTTTTAGCCAATGCCATGGTGATACATCAAGACTGTTGGCACTTTAGCACTTTCAAGGCTGCTGGAACATCAGTACATTCAGGACTGAAATTCATTCGGAACACTCTATTCTTTTGGACTTGTGATTTAATTTTTAGGATCATTTTGGATTTAATTCATAATAATGTAAGTTCCTCTTGAATTTTAATTTTATAACTTTGAGAATTAAATTATTTAAGTTTTACAAAACTTGTAGGTTTTGCTTCTTTCTGTTACTTAGTTTCAAGTCCACAGAATCGTAACAAGATAGCCTGGTACCCTGGCTTCCCATGATGCTCCGCACACGAAGCTTGGCACGCATAAAAATAAGAGTACATATGTAGGGTTTGGAGGGTCATGATTGGATGATAATGAAAAGTAAAATGTGAAAAGAATCTTTTGAATGCTTATTTTATTTGTAACGGGCCAAAAAAAAAAAAAAAAAAAAAAAAAAGGATAGAGACAATACTTTATTCATTGTTTATGAAGTTTCGGTCTGTTTAGGGACTTTATATGGTTTTCTCCACAGGGGCTCTTATACAATGTACATGTAATACATGTAAGTCCATGTACGACAGGTACATTGCATCATCAACTATACGAGACCCTACAGTTTTTCCTACAGAGAACCTTGCATGAAGGATGGGTCGATACTGAGAGATATAGGTTTGATCAGGCTCATTAAAAATTTTAAGTTATTGAATGTTAAGGTGTTTCCATAGGTTACTTATGTGCTCTGATGTTGTATCGCGAGTACTTCAGCTGCTAACAATTGTGGGTTTTTAGGTTGTCGCCACAGACACTTGATTCCGGGGTAAACTATGTGTACACTCACCGTACACATATAGTTTACCCCGGAATCAAGTGCCTGTGGTTGTCGCAGTCAGAATTCATGCAGGGGAAACAACTCGTACTACTTTTATACATGTACAAATTTGATTGTTCATCTAACGACATTGACTGGCGATGAGTAAGAAACGGGACCTTTTCGAGGATCTAGGATTTAGTGATGGGGTTGACATTGGAGCAGTCCCCTTTGCAATGGGGGCCCCAGGTCCCAAAACTATGGCTGCATGTAGTGAGCTCATGATCACAGCAACGCAACTGTGCTTGGTGAGGAAGTTACCTCATTTGCTTCAAAAAAACTTACGGGGGGGGGGGAGGGGAGGGGAGGGGAGTGGAGTTGTGTCTATTATACTGTTGAAACTGACCTAAATCAAATTTTCTTGCGTAGTTCTAAGTTACTTGTTGGGCCTCATCACATTGGAACCAGTGAATACTCGCTAGTTGTTGCTAATTTCTTTTTTATTATTACAGATCTTTTTCTGCCTACTGTAAAAATAATTTGATTATACGTGAAGGAAAATTTGGGGCAAAAATGGCAGCAGGTGTGATCAGTCGTTTGCTTTAACCACGAATACACCATGCAAAAGAAAGTTAAGAAACAATTATATTCCTATGTTATGGTACAAAATACTGCTTCAGGGATATTGACTTGCAAGTGATTTTTATTGGATTTTTTTATTGATCACCTTGTCCAAGGTGAGCAATATAAGTCACGTAAAAGTATACCTGAGTAGAAATCCCTGAAGGGATAGGTTTTAACCACATTATAACTTTTAATATTACACATGGTAAGCAAACTTCAGCTGTTGCTTATATGCTTGGCATGGAAGCCGGCCAGGCTATTATATTTCACCATGATGTTACAATGCTGTCACAGTGGACCGCAATAGATACGGGAACAGTGATGAATTGAATTTACATATTTTCAACACCTGAGCACATTTTCACATATATATTATCATGATATGAAATAAAAAGCTGTAGTTCCAATAGTTAAATGCTAACTGTTTTGAGTCTTCTTAGAAATGGTGGTTTTTTCAAAAGAGGATATAAGCATTTGCCTACTGCCTGGCCTGTACAGATGAGCATTGCCCACTGTCTGGCCTGTAAAGATGAACATTGCCTGGCCTGTAAAGATGAGCATTGCATACTGCCTGGCCTGTGAAGAAGAGCATTGCCTACTGCCTGGCCTGTAAATATGAGCATTGCCTACTGCCTGGCCTGATGGTTTCGTATTCAGATCTGAGCATTCTGCACTGCCTGCCCAGTTCACTGTCCAGCAAACAGAACAGTGATATGCCACTTATTTTAAAAAGAGAAAAAAACAAAACAAAACAGAAATCATATGAAGAAAAAATCTTAACATCTCAGGGATTGTTAACAAAAAAGAAGATATGACTAAGGGAATACTGTGGGTTTTTTTTATGGGCAAGTGCTTGCAAAATTGAACAATCAAAATCAGAATGAGAAACAATTTATCTAAACTTGGCAGCACTGTTGAGTGGTAAAAAATGTTTGCAAAATTAAAAATGTGTGGTTTTTAATATGCATATTTTCTGTTATTTACACTAATTACAAAAGTAACAGATTTAAATATTTGAGGATGTATCACAAACATTGGTTCTGTACAATCATGAAAAATCATTATATTTGATAAATTCCTTGAATTTAAAAAGTTGTTTTTATCCTTGAAAAGACTTCGAATCTTCTGAAAAGCTATTTGAATTTTGCCAAAAACTGAATTTTCTGAGGAAATGCAAAATGCTAAAATAGAATAAGATATAGAAAACTATGTAAAATCAGAATTTGTTTTTTACAAGTTTTAGAACAATATTGAATAAATAATTGAATTTGAAAAAGTTAAGTGGATCATATGAGACATGACACCAGCAATTGCCAGAAGTAGTAGCATCTCTTTGCTGTGGTGACATGCTGACTACAGTTGAAAGGAAGGAATGAGCTTTTGTCCTACTGTTTACAAACTGCCCTTGAGAGAATGAAGAATCTTTGTTATTGGGTACATCTTGATGCAGCACACTTCTCTTTCATTGCAGAAATAGGTCATTACAGTTTATATTTGACAGTTAACTGACTTTGGCACTGTTCCTGCGATAATTGTCAATATGCATCTCCATTAGTACTACCACACCCTTACTACAAAAGAAGCTTATCATGAACAGTATTTCCATTTTTAATGGCCTTGGTTAAATTTTTGCTTGTGATCACAAGCGTTCTTTTTGCATGCTACATGCTTACTATCCTACTTAGATTCATGAAACTTGGTGAGGGAATGCACCATGATAAATACTATACCCATGTTTGAAAGAAGAGGTCTCTGTGGCCTACATATCATGTTTCAGTGACTTGCTTAAAGATTTGTTTAAAAGTTCATTTATTGGGTTTGAATTATGAAAATTGAATGCATCTCTATCACTGCTGCACATGCTAGATCACTGCGACTTACATTTTATGTTTTACTGACTTCGTTTAAGTATTTCAGTTTTAGTTCCTGACTGCCAAGATTCCTCCAGGTTGTATTCATCCTAACCAACTCTGAAGGCCCATTCTGACCACTGTCATTGCACTCAGAAGTAGGAATAAATTTTTTAGTAGGTTGTAAATCTTCCATATTAATGAATTGCATATTATATATTGTGATAGCTTAACTTTAGCAGGTTAAGTGCATTGTGTAGAAAATGAGTGAACTGCATGCATCCATGTTGGCCATGATATGGTATTGCTGATCAAGGTAATTACCTACATACATGTATGACCTATGTTTCTGATTGTTGCCATATGATGTATCACCCCAATGTTACCAAAATTCTGTGACTTTTGCCCAGTAAAATTAGGCACTATAGTTGGGCAGGGATAATAGTTTTTGAAGCAAACTGTAGGAACAGTTTTCTTTTTTAAACAAAAAGTGAAAGAAACCCCATAGAGTGCAACTAAATTAATCTGGTTATCAATTCTTTATATGTACTCTACTTTATATCATGGAATGTTTCTTTTTTAATGTTTTATTTTTCTATACCCCACTGCAGGGATCAAGAGTTCATTGTCTAGATCACTTCAGATTTTATTTTCTGGATGAAGATGACTCTGGATACTACTAAAAGCTACACATAGGCATCTGATATTATCATTGATTTTACGCAGGTTTGAAATGGTACTGTTAGAAATTAGATGGAAAGTCATCTTACAAAATGCAACAAGGTCAGCTGGAGTTGCACTGTATTAATGAAATGAACTGTTTGGAACAAATTAATCATGCAAATTATATATTTAGAGCAAAAATATTTCAGTAACTCCATATCTCTTCATCAGGTTTTGATCTTAAGATGGCTGTAGACAATAAGATTCCCTATCTACAGTTTTGATAATAGGATGTGCTATAGACAAGGAGATCCTGTCTTCATGGCTTTGGTATTATGAAGGACTGGAGATGAAGAGATCCCATCACCATGGTTTTGCTATTAAGATCGGCTGTTGAGAAGAAGATCCTGTCTCCATGGGATCAAAAAAATAATTGCTTCTGAACACAAATAGAAAAAAAAATGAGTAGCTGTTTTCTCAAATGTGTTTTCTGACATCTCTAAAATTGTGTAAGTTTACTGTTGAAAACAAAAAGAATTCCTTTAAATATGAATAGGGATGAATATTTATATAAAAAATGGAGAATGTAGTATAATTTGTAAACACTAAGATAAAAACAGAATATTATATATATATATATATCTATATATATATATATATATATATATATATATATTAAAACCATTCTGTAAATGAAGATGGGTCATGGGTAAATTTTGATGATTTTCCTTATAAATTAAGGTTTACTGTCAACTGCTTAGAATTTAAGTGGCTTTTAAATGCCATAAAAAGTTTTCAGACACAAATTTGATATTAATTAAAATATACTATATCCACTGATATAGCCAAGTTGTTTCATTGTGGTTTGGTTATTGTCATCTAGAGAATGATCAACATGATATTTGAATGATATACCTTTCTTAGAGATAATTACCAAGTTTATGAAAAGCAATTAGTAATTCTGTTTAAACCGATACAACAAATTTTATCATAAAATTGAGTGAGTGATCAACTTCAATTGCCCAGAATGCTTGCATAATCTGATTACATGCCATTCACTACAGATTGAATGTTAGCAGCAGGTTAGAGTCATTGTATTCCCTCTCTTTCTCTCTTCCAGCCTCTATTGGGTCATCAACCATAATTTGGTTGGCTGAGAGCTCTAGATATAAAGCACTATATCGAGTTATTGCCCTTGTACTTTTCGAGACTTGTTCACTTCTACATCACAGAATCACCTCTATACCTTTTTTGGTTCTGTGTCTCTCAAAATACGTCCAGAACCCTGTTCCGTGGACAATTTATATAACGAGAGAGTACATGCTACTGTCCCAGAACTCAAGACTTTTTTTCCACAGAAACTTGGACTGACTAATTTTGCAATGTATAATACTTTAAACATGGAATTTAATCTTGGAAATACCCACCCCTTTTTACCTTAGTCAATCAGGAATAAGTTTATCTAACCACATTATTAATCCACATGCCATCAATGTTACAATAATTCTCTTTATCCCACCCTTATTAACAATGATTTCAGGAAAATTTCATTTTATGACACGTATTTTAAATGGCAAAAAATTCTCTGTGCATCGCCTCAACTTTGGCATTTTCTTATGCTTAGACCCCAAATTTACCTTGCCTTATCCATGCATTTAACCATTATCAAAATGGATTCTAATTAAATATCAATCATACCCCAAGCAGAGACATTAAACTCACTGCAAGCTGGTGATATAATATAGTGCCTAGCCCATTTTTCAATTTTAATTGTTATATGTCTTGGCTAATATACTTAATGACATCTACAAATATTTGCACAATTACGCTAGTACTATACTCATAATAAGGGATAAAAAGGGATGTAACAGAGCTTACAAAACATTTATCTATTGTAATCATGACCAGAACTCATTGGTAAAATGGAATACAGAATTTAGTAATTTTAATGCGAATGAATAGACTAGGGATTTTTTTCTTCACATGGGAGTTAGATTTCCTAGGCTTAGGCGCTTTCAGATTTTGGCTGACACAGAATATTGCCAATGAATGATTTTTTCAATAAAATCAGAAGAATACCAAAGGATATTTTGCCTTTGTTTTAAAAAACTCTGTTGAAGTTTTAGCATATATTTTTTTGTGGGCTCCCAAAAACTTACTTAATCCTGACTCTCTGAGTGGACAAAGAATGAGACCAGCTATCTGTTTAATTTCTTATGTATCAAAGATAATTTTGAAAAAGTGTAATAAAGAAAAGCTCACGAGGTGATTAACATCTATAAAATAGAAAAATATAGTTGTAACTAGATTTAATAGTGAATTAACAGATTTTAAGAAATAAATAAAATTGCATTTTCAGTCAGGATTTAGCAT
Source organism: Megalonaias nervosa (assembly GCA_016617855.1). Taxonomy (NCBI): domain Eukaryota; kingdom Metazoa; phylum Mollusca; class Bivalvia; order Unionida; family Unionidae; genus Megalonaias; species Megalonaias nervosa. The sequence continues at coordinate 35,749 of JAECUM010011323.1, read as the reverse complement.
GTTCAGTTTCAATATGGGAAAATATTGACACCAAATAAATTTAAATATTGTGAATTAAATCCAGGGGTCACGCTTCCAGGCGAAGTGGGCGAAAAAGTCACCTGAGAAATGTAAACTTCGCCTTCTTCTGTTAGGAAAGCGAAAACGACTTCGCCCCCGACGTAAAATGGCTTGTTTATGTTTACTTTTGAGATGCCCCCTCGCTGTAGCCCAGTAAGTTCTGGCAGTTCTGGCACAGTTGTAACCCAAGGCGAAATATATTTACATGGTGTTGATATCAATCAGCTAACGGCGACAAAGAAATTCTTGCACATTCACATGCAAGTTTTAATAGCTAACTGACCACTTACCCTTTCTGGAGCAAGATATCACTGCTCGATTTCATGAAGTTTGGCCTACTGTACTACGACTACGATGAAAATATACCAAATTCTGTTTCGAAATTTAAACATCAATATGCAAATAGTAATTTGCTTTTATAAATACGATCGGTGAAGAGCGTTTTCTAATTTATTTAAATTTTTTTTTATAAATGGAGATTTTAACGGCCGTATTTGCAGATTTTCTTTATAAAATCAGTTTGAAACCGTAAATGAACTTGTAATGGCGGACATCGCTGCGTATAGGATATAAAGTTCCCACTTCTTTAAGTTGTCAGTATTCGTAAATAATTGGGCAAATAGCTTCAGGAGAATATATAATATAATGAAAACAAAGTTAAAACATTATGTGATAGGAGATTTAGCCCAGATATTTAATAATGTAGCTCACAAACATGTGACAATCTCTGTTGTGGAATTCGAAACAATGCTGCAAGGTGAAGGTTGTTTTCTGACATACCGTAATTAATTTTCGTGAAAATACGAAAAATATATATATAGTAATGAAGCAAATGCTATTTAATCAATGCATATCGTTATTACCAGTAGGTACACAAATAATAAAACCATAAATATGAAGTCCTATTAATGAATTTTTGTAACGAAGCAAGAAAGTGAGTAGTTATGTTAAGAAAAGCCCTCTTTCTAAAAATAGATGCACTCGCATTGTGCAATACGTGTTCTTGCCTCTTGGATGTTTCGGTTGGGGCAAAAAAAGGGTTCAGTTTAGTTATATGTCGACTTTAGTGCTTCAGTGTCTTGTTTATGAATAGTTACAGTAATGTTTTATCGGGAACAACGAAATCAGGACGAAGAGTATGGTTTGAAGTCACTTGTGCATTTATTCCTGTGTACATGTATTAAGGGTTGTTTCAAAGAATGCTAGAAATCATTTTGACTGCAATTTTACACAAAACTTGTAGAAAATAAAATAATTAAGTGGTAGTTTATTAAGCATTTTTACCAACTTGCAATTACAAGACTATACTGCCATCAGTTAAACTTAATTATAATGTATAGCTTCTGATGTGTTTTTTAAGTCATATGGCCAAAACACACTGCATTTACCTCATTCCAAACATACATATACTACAAGTATGAATAGAATGGGTATGAATATAATAATTTTTATACATGTACAAAATGTGTTGCTAATAAACATATAACACATATTTTTCAACTTGAAAATAAGGCATTGCTTAAAACTGTTAAAAGCATAGAGCACATAATTAAAATAAGATAATGCATATATATATATATATATATATATATATATATATATATATATATATATAATACCGTGTTTTTTGCTTTGGTCTCACTTCTCCCTGTTTAGCTTCCACTTCTCCCTGTTCTGACCAAAAGGAGAAGTCACTTCTCCCTAAAATGTAAGTCTAGCTTGACCCCTGAAATCCCAAATCATCCTAGGATTACAGACAAAAGTCCTTGTGATTAAGGTTCTGAATAAACTTTAGCGGAAATCTAAATTAAATCTAAAACTGGAAGTGTTGATGTGCATATGGTGGCCCATGTAGTGCTGATGTGCCAACAGTCTTTCGTTGATCACTATAATACAATCCAAGAATATATCCTTATTTGAAATTTTAGTATAATTTCAAGTCTCTGTTTCCAAGAATGTTATATTTGAAGAGTACATTGTATTTCCAGTAAATAAATAATTTGAACAAATAAATTCCAGTCCAAATAAATTACTGGACACAACAATAATACAACTGATTCTACTAAGCTCTTAAAACATGAATGAATAATTTCTAGAAAAAAAAACAAGATTATATAGTCCTCTGCTTGACCTCACGTCACAATTAGCATTTCTAAAAAAAAAATTATTACCTTATGGAAAATAACCTTCTAGAAGGTTCCTAATGTTTACTAGATAAAATCTCAGTTATAATTAGAATATAAAATGTGATAAATACAATGTCCTTGACTCAGACAAAGATAATAATCCTGATAGTTAACCCATATATGTTATATACAGAATAAGAGAAAATATTTAGCTATGTATTAGTTGTTTACAGAATTAAAATAAATCAATGATTCAGATCATGTAGAAAATGAACTTGATTTTGGACAAGGTCAAGTACAACATGCAATGATTTACGTTATCAATAGCATATAATGAAATTTTTAAAAAATTAAAAAAAGACTAACAAACAATGCAAATTATATATATATATATATATATATATATATATATATATATATATATATAAAATAAGATATTTAATTTCTAACAAATATGACTAACTGGTGTATAATTTCACATCATTGTCTTAAATGAAGACTGTTTCTAACATTTTAATGAATTTTATAGGTCTATGAGATTGTTAAAGTGGGTCTCTAATCATGTCCTAATAACACAAAGTGTAGTGATACATCACAAATGGCATTCATGAGCACATATGACATGACCCCAACTTGAACCTAGTGGATGAATGACAGTAAATAGACTAGCAGATGACAGAATGGAGCAAAGGATTGTAGATTTACTGTTTAGAACTGAAGAACAGTGTATTGGCATGTCTTTTGGTGTACCAGGGAGGGAAATGCTAAATGGCTGCTCAAAAATGATGTCACAGATAACTTTTTGGGCTCTGGTACCTGTACATACATATACATACATGAATATACATATACTGTACATATCTCAATACTTGTATATATGAGGACTTACTGTAGAATTTTGAGAATGTAGGCCATGGTCTCATTACTCCAAAACACAAATCTGATGAAAGTCATGGAGGCAGGCACTCTCACTACCAGGTTTTCTCTCTCTCTCTCTCTCTCTCTCTCTCTCTCTCACACACTCACACACACACACACACTGTCTTCATGTCCTAAAAATTGCATATAAATCTGATTTCAGAGAACTTTTAGTTATTAAAATTCCCTTCCCCTTTTCTCTCTCTCTCTCTTTGCCTCTTTGCATGCTTGATGTATAGTCTAAAACATTTCCCCTGAAATTTTAATTAAACAATACTGACAATTTGAAACTTTGCTTGATATATTTGACTTGACAAATCTTTTTTAAATAAAAGAGTAGATACATTGGTTTGGTCCTGGTAGTCCTTCCCTAAATTGAACATTGTTGCCAGGACCCAAATCTGATAGAGTTATGTGTTTACTGTACTCTGATTAGTATTAAAATGGACTAACAGGGACCAAAGTATAGGGCCAGTCTACATAACACACACACACACACAGTTATATCAAGTGGTTGTAAAATTACATATACCACATACATCATGATAAGGTGGTCTCACTATAAGATGTATACTCTATGACTCGCGTATACAGCATCATAATGAGGGAGTGCTATATTTGATACCTATGATTGACCTAAGTTGTGTTTTCCTGCCATTGAAGTCTTGTGCACATTACTGTACATTGTTACTAAGATTTATTTCATGCCTACATTTTCATTAAATAAGCTTTACTTTGAGACTGCCAGTAGATGCAACAAATATTTACAACTCATTTGATCCAAAATTGACCGATTATAGGTCTGAAGGATCTTGTTGGCACTCTTGGTAAAAGTCAGCATGCCACTACAATTTTGAATTTAAGGTCTCGCTGGATAGTTTCGTATTTTGACACCCTCGTAATCTTAAGATGGAGAACAGGAGCCTGAAGCTTGATCATGGTGTTTATAAATTCACACAGAAACTAAATCTGCCATTTGACTTATATTTACTTTTGAGTTAGGCTTGAAAGTAGATTGACTTGTTTGGTGACTGCTTGTCACAGTCAGACTAGCATCAGAGATCAAATGTTTAACTTGGGCTGCAAATGAACGACTAACTTATTTGCACATTTAAGTATGTCTGCAACAGAGGTACATATCTCAAAATAGACATGGCTAAGGGGTGATGAGAAGCATGCCAATTTTGTTTTAATGCCAGTTAACTTTAAACTTGTGCCAGGCTCATACTGATTGTTTGAACTGCCTTGTGACAGGAAAATATTCAAAATAGCCGTTTAATGTCAAATAATGAATGTAAAAAGAGGGGTTGGAGTATTGATGGTTCAGTTGTATAAGGAATCAACCTGAATACCTGAATTGAAATCTAAAAAATCATTGGTTAATTTTTATTTATATCTTTAATGCAGAATATATTCTCATTTTCTGCAGTCTCTCTTAGTCTGAAGAAAATTCACTCCCTCTTGTTGTTATTGTTGTTGTTGTTGTTGTAGGGTTTAACGCCATTTTTCAGCACACGATAGGCTATACATGGCTGCCAGTATTAATGGTGGAGGAAGAACCCGGGAAAACCCCAGAAAGAACCACTGACCCACAAGATTCCCAAAAGGCTGTGTTGACCACTGACTAATGGAATCTACTGTATATCCTTGCTAATAGATCAGGCCCAAGTGGAGAGACCCAGATCTTGCATCATATAATGTACCAGTAGATCTGGGTCTATACAGTTTTGCAGTAATAATCAGAGGAAGAAAGAACGTAGACCCTGACCTGTCAGCAATTTATATGACAGCAGATTCTTGGTCTGCATGTATGTTGTTTGCAGTTGGACTTATAATCCCAGTCTATGCTTATATTGATTCATTTTTCTTCAAACAGAAAACAATTATCTTGTATTGCAAACATGAACATTGTGATTTAATGAAAGTGTCTCGTGCTGTATTATAATGTTATCAAACTGTTACATGACAACTGACCATGACAACTGACCAAGACAACTGGCACAAAACATTCAAACAGAGACCAGAAAATACAAGTATGACAGATTTGCCAGATTTCTCTGTTACAGCAGTAAGAAATATCAATCGTCTAGTCCTAGGAGACCAGTTTCAGAAATTTGTTAATTTGAAGTATTGTTCTGGTAGATTTTTAAATGTAGCAAAGTGACTGGTAGTTTTAATTCACAAATGTAGCTAGGTGACCAGTAGTTTCATTTCACAAATGTAGCAAGTTGACCAGAATGTTCATTTTATAAATGTAGCAGGGTGACCAGTACTTTCATTTTACAAAGATTTTCTGCATTATAGAACATGTACTATAACTTTGCAGGGTAATAAAGAGGAGGAAAGATACACCTTTCAATATGGACCCTTGAAGGGGGACCCTGGTTTCCGAGAAGAACTGGCCAAGTTTTTATCCCAGGAATATGGGGACCAAGTTGACAGGTATACTATTTCAAATCAAACATTATGCTGTAGATCTCCTGAAATCCAGCTGACAATGACATGGGTTTACCATGTGTAAATGCCTTTATGATTTGAAAGCACAGAAGGTAAGGAGGATTACATATGTAATCCTATTGAATCTTCAAAAGTCTGCTTAATATAATCACTGATAAGTCAAGTCCAAGTGCAAACTGCACCATCTCTCTCTTTGGCTGCTAAACTTCATCCACCACAAAAAACACTCACTATACAATATTTGCGAGTTGAAAGAAATTGAAATAACATCTTTTAGAAGAGTGTCATGAGTAATGATTGATTTGTTGATGTAGAATGTAGTTTTTCAAATTGCAGTATCCTTAGATGACTTCTGTTGGAATTATTAGTACTACATATAGTATATTTTTGTATTTTTGAATGTAAAAAATTATTTTCATATCAGTTTATGGAAATATAATTAAAATACACACTTTTAATGCACAAGAACTTCCAATATATCCCATTGACTTTGATCACAAACATAGATATCACCATATTGACACATTAATAATTTTAAACATGTGATTAGATGAGATGTAATTTAAAATATTATAATTGTCATGCTTGATAACACTCACAAGTTGTAGAATATTTACAGTTTAATTTTTTAATTTAACTCTTATTATTTCAGTCACAACTTAATGGTTACTGCAGGAGCCACACAGGGTCTCCACCTGGTTGCCACAGTGATGTTTGACAGAACTACCCCAGTCTTTGTAGAAGATCCAACCTACTTTATTGCAATAAAAATATTAAAAGATGACTTCAAAATGAATGTTATACCAGGTACTTTACGTATATACAGGGTGACTACCAGTACATTAAATTGTGGTGGTGGTGGCAGTGGGGTACTTCACTGACTGTAAATGTTAGGGGCCAGCAACTTTCTTAAAAAGATGAGGAAGCCTTTTGTGCTGCTTTCAGTAAGATTTCTTTTCTTTGAAGTATGCTTTTAACACGTTCATATGATAAATTATTTTTTTTGTACACCAACTGTTAGGTATCAGGCCATGTAATGTCCACTAATAATTTGGCTTCTTTGTAGTGACTTGAGTTGTATTCCATATACTTCCACCGATCTTTTCATATGGAAAAAAAATCCTGTTGGCTTGGGGGTTGAAAGGTCAAGGTTTCAGTGACCAGCTGTAGCAAAATCATTTCCAGGCAAGCATGTGATTTCTTCCTCAATACCTTCATCACACTTTGTTGGTAGGTTGCTCTAAAGACACAAAAAACCATATTTATTTTGTTTGATTTTATGTATAGATTTTTGGGTCAAAAGGTGAAAGATCAAGGTCACAGTGACCAACCATAACAAAATTTCCATGCAGTAACATGAATTTACTTCACATGCCTTCATCAGGTCAGTTGCCTTGTATATTTTTATACCCCTTGAGTGTAAAAAAAAGTCCTGATGATTAGGGGGTCTAAATGTGAAGGATAAAGGCCACAGAGACTGTCGTTAGCAAAATGGTTTAAATCATCAGATAATGCTCTTTCCAGTTCATTAAATTGATGAGAAGATAAGAATCCTTGAAATATTGTGTGCATCACATCATATATAACATTGTAGTTAATCTAGTTATTGTTATACAACAATATGAATAAAGGAATGTCATTTTACTGTTTTCAGTTCCCACTGACAAGGAAGGTATTGATGTAGAAGAGTTCGAGAAATTGATTCAGAAACATAAACCCAAAGATCTGGACTTGACACAGTACAAGTGTCCATTCTGGAGTTTTGTCTACCTCACTCCCACTTTCAACAATCCTCGTGGCTGTAGCCTGTCTGCTGGTTAGAAGTTTTAGGACTCTAATAGGAGTGACACATGTTTTGTAGGACTTTAATAGGGCTGACATATGTTTTGTAGGACTTTAATAGGACTGACACGTTTATTTTTTATATGCCCATTATATGCTGGTTTTGTCATGTTTCTCATTCCATATTCCTGTTAGCAATGGCTTATCAAAGACCATAGGTTTCTAAAATCTTAATGTAAATCTTTATAAACTTCATATGAGAACTAAATGGTGAATTGTGTACCATATTTGTATCAATACCTCAAATATTGGATCACAGGCAGGCATAACATGACTCTGACCTGACTATTATCTTTTGAAATAATATAGACAATTTGGTGAAATTTTACTCAAATATAGATTATAATAGTTTTTTGTTTAAATTAAATAAGTGATTGATTGATATTATAAAATGGAATTTTGACTTCTGGTCAACATTAGCAAATTTCATATTTATCTCTGTAGATAGAGAAACTGATATAAAATCATCTAAAAGCATGCAGTTATCATTCCAATCTTATTTGTCATAAGACTTTCATATGAACTTAATTAGCACACTTTCTGTTCCTTTTTATTTGAAGCACGTAGTGAAAAATTGATCCAGGTTGCCAGGAAGCATGATATGCTTCTGTTTGCTGAAGATGTCTACAATCTTCTGAACTACACTGATGAAAGTCATCCACCATCTAGATTATTTTCATATGACAAGAGGTAATACTGATTTATTATTTCACCCACCATCTAGATTACTGTCATATGGCAAGACGTAATACTAATTTATTATATCACCCATCATCTAAATTACTGTCATATGGCGAGACCTAATACTGATTTATTATTTCACCCACCATCTAGATTACTGTCATATGGCGAGACATAATACTAATTTATTATATCACCCACCATCTAGATTACTGTCATATGGCGAGATGTAATACTAATTTATTATATCACCCACCATCTAGATTACTGTCATATGGCGAGACGTAATACTAATTTATTATATCACTCACCATCTAGATTACTGTCATATGGCGAGACATAATACTGATTTATTATTTCACCCACCATCTAGATTACTGTCATATGGCGAGACATAATACTAATTTATTTTATCACCCACCATCTAGATTACTGTCATATGGCGAGATGCAATACTAATTTATTATATTACCCACCATCTAGATTACTGTCATATGGTGAGAGGTAATACTGATTTATTTTATTACCCACAATCTAGATTACTGTTATATGACAAGTAATACTAATTTATTATATTTCCTACATTTTTTTCATACACTAAAATTTTTGTTACATCATGAATTGACAAAAATGTTAATTTTGTTTTGCCCTTATCAGTGTTTACCTCTGCTGGTCATAGACAAGATGGGTTTATGGGATGGTGTTTGTTCAATGTCTATCTGTTTGTTACTCATCCTAAACTACCTGGTGGATTGCCATGAAGCTTTACACACACATTCATCCTAAGGTCTAGTTGGTCCTAATTGAAAATGGTACCGCTGAGATATAAAATATAGCCATGACAGCAGCCATCTTGAAAATCTTGATATCACTACTTCTTCTGAATGGCTGGTCATATCAACATGGAGTTTTCACTGAAGGACCTGTTTTGATGTATGGTTGGTCCTAAATAAAAATGGTTCTGATCTAACATTCAATATGGCATAGCAACATCTATTGGACTGCATGAGTTGTCTCCCTTAGCATGAAATGCCAACTAACCAATAGCATTTAAACAGCAGTGCATTGTTACTCTGTATATTGGCCAAAAATGGCAGAGACAATTGACTTCGAAAGGATACTTTGTAAGTTTAACATCGAAAGTATGATTACATACCAAAGAGAAGCCATTACAGGTGTATTTGAGGGAAATGATGTATTTGTACAAACAAAGACCGGCAGTGGGAAATTTCTTATTTATCATTCCAATCTAGCTATGTGTTCCCCTTGTATCAATCAAGCAGGTACAGTGTTCAGATTTTAGCAACCTGATTTTGATTGGATGCAGTGGCTTGCAGCTGTGTTCAATGAAATTCACAGACCTGAAGCACTGAATTATTTGATCAATCTGCCAATGTGTAACAAAGATGGGTTCCGCACTGTGTCGCTATAAAATGACAAACTGTATTGCATCCAATGCACATGACACACTATTGACATCTTTTTCCAGATTGTGCCTCTATCATATTTACCATTTGACACTAAAACACAAACCTAGGTTTGTTGTTATGACAAAGCACATATGTATTTGATCGATCCACCAAGGTGTAGATAGAGTTAACACATCAGAACCTTGGCTAGCAAAGATGTCTGGAACAGTATGTCAAGAGTGTGTCACTTAGGTTGGATGGAGCAATGTGTGTCGTTTTGTAGCAATAAAGTGTGTCATGTCGTGTAGATTATTTCATCATCCAGATGACACAAACACTTCAAAATGAATAGATTTGTTATTCCAAGAGATATATGAAATTTAGTTGGAATTTCAATAATGCCTATTGAAATACTGGATTTTGCAAGCAGATGGCTGTGTTGATGACCACACAGTAAAACTGTTGTCAGTCAAAATCCTCTTTGAAAACTTTTATCTGATATGACGAGGAAAATGAACATTGAAACAACTTGAGAGAAATATTATAATCATTATTAGTATTAAATTAGTGAGTCTTAATGACAAAGTTTATACTGGAAAATTACCAATGAAACACTGTTCTTATTGGTCAGCAGTGCGTGTGAAGACACTCAAATGGTCAGAATTAAGTGGTTCTGTATGAATCTAGGCTTAATGCAATTTAATAATTTAATGTGATGGTAGTAACTGGTCTACCTCGCTATTAATGCTCAAAGAAATTATCAGTCAAGATCAAAATGGAGAGAGTCTTTTGTTTATTTGACTGTTTGTCTGGTCTTTAGACCTTTGCTGGAAGCCAGCTGAACCACAACTTCCAGAATGGCTGATTTCACATTTATTTATAGGTTTTGGAATACACTAAGGAAATTCTATGACAGTTTTCATGAATAATATTAAATATGGAAGAATTTGGAAAAATATTAACATGAACACCCACATTGGAAAGCTGAACAGCCAATACACACACTGGTAAAAATGGCACCCAATTTCAAACGGCAAAAATAGGAAAATATTCCACAATAAATTATAAAAGATTCAACATTGAAGATGAACCATTTCATAGCACTGGTGAAGAAAATTATGAAATTACATGAGTATTATTTTAATCCTGGAGAAAAATGGATATGATTGTGTATTTCTCTCTCAGAATAGATGGTAAATGAAAACAGTGTATAATACTTTCATGTACAAACTTGGCATAAAAAATATTTCCTTGGATGATGAATACTTAGATAAATCATTTTTATATGAGATACATATTGTATAAAACTACATTTCCTTTATACAAGATTCATATTTCAAGAACTGTTACTACAGTTACTATTATTTTCCAACATGAGGGGAATGTAAACAATAAAAGAAGATTATGTCTTATCTCCATCCATAATGATATATGCAAATGCACTTTATAAGAATATAAGTTGATAGGTAGTCAGGTTTGTTTCCCAGCAGACTTCTTATGATGTCGAGTTGGTCCTCAAGAAAACGGTACATCAAATATGTCCAACACAACAGCTATATTGAAAATCTTGCTATTGTTGCCCCTTCTGGTTAGAAAGTCATATCAACATGGGGCTTTGACCTTGTATGATGTCTAGTTGGTCTTAAAAAACAATTGTGCAGATCTGTTATCCAGTATGACAAGGACCGCTCGGGTGGCCTAGTGGTAGAGCGTCCGCCTCGGATGCGGGAGGTCGCGGGTTCGAAACCCAGCCGAGTCATACCAAAGACTTTCAAAAATGGTACTGACAGCTGCCTCGCTTGGTACTCAGCATTAAGAGGTTAGTGTTAGGACTGGTTGGCCTGGTGTCAGGATAATGTGACTGGGTGGGACATCATGTTACATGTCTGCGGCATGATGCCCCAGTGCTAAACATCACTATAAACTGTCACACTGCAGACATCGTAGCGATATGACTGAAAAATTGTTAAAGCTACGTTAAAAATCTAAATCACACACTCACACTAGTATAACAACATCTAAGATATTTGCACCTGGTTTATGACTGAGTTGGACAGAGACTCCAGAAAAGATTCACTTGGAGAAATGGTATTACCCTGTATCTTGGTGGCAAGTCTAAATCATCACTTGAGTCTTTAATCTATGAACCCAATTCTACTAAGCACATGTTTTTAGTCTAAGCACGGGAAATGGAGGAGTATGCCTGGTGCAAGGGATGCTTTTGTAAATCAAACTGAGTTAAACGACATCAATGATTACTTTTAGCATTAGATTAATATGCATCTGAATGAGAAAGACTCATTACAAAGAACAATTAATTATATTATTTCTGTCAATTATGTTATGTTGACTGAGATATCTTTTGAATCAAGGATACCCATGACTACAGAAGACATTTTGTCTAACTTTTAATTGGCTTAAAGTTACACTTGTCTGGTTAGGCAAGCACCTTAAAAAAGTCACTGGCCCTTCTTTACCTAGCAGTCATAAATATTAATGAAGTTCAGGAAGAAATAAATACTGCTAACTGTTCCTATGCATTCCATTAATGACATGGGTATGTGTGTTTGAATAATTTTAGGTTAGAAAATATTATCAGTTTTAGTTAATTTTCAGGTAAAATTATTTACAAACTTAAATTGGAATTTATAATTGTCTAGATAACAAGAGTTCCTTGAAGAGTCGGCTGCTTTACTGTCCAAAATGAATTTCCAGGAATTCTAGATAAGAGTGTTTCTTCTTGTTAACTGCGTTGTGTTAAAAAGATCTATAATAATCTTAAACAACATGGTTCTCAAATCAGCCACTGTGGCAGCCATATTGGATGCAAGATCAGCTCCAGTCTTGTTGAAGACAAGCTTGACATCATTAGAAGACTTTTGGTGAAAATCCCTTGCAAATATGACCGTCCATTCTGGAAAATTTGAGAAAAAAATTATCAATATGTTCATTGTGTAAGTAATATTTGAGGTCAGGTCAGCACCATTTCAATATACAGAAGACAATATATTTGGGAAAATTTATCATGTTCAGTAGTACGTAAATTACCTAGACAGAGAGAAGTAATTATCTTTTTAATGTCCAGTTATTTTGGTCAATGATGGTAGTTGTATATTCTTGGTGGAGTTGTTACATTTAGCTCAGATTTTTTTTCAACCTGTCTATTAAATGACGTTATTCCTGGAATTATAAAATTTGGTGAGGGGATGTATCTCTATAAATACTGAACCCTTATAAAAAATAAGTTACTGTGATCCATATTGCATATGCCTCAGAGGCTTTGGTGTTTTAAGTTTATTTCTATGTTCATGCAAGAGTCATAAAGCTAGAAGTTGTATGCATCTCTGTTATTACCGCATGCATCCTAACAAATGAAGAAGGTCACTGTGACCTACATTTTACATTTTAATGGCTTAGGTTGGGCTTTGCATTTAGGTCATTACTACACCATTATTTTACCTACTGTATAGTACTGTTATACCTGAAATTATAAAACATGGTGAGGTCGAAAAAAATATATGTGTAGTTCCTATTGCACTGGTTTTAAAATTATGGTAGGTAGGTAGTTTTTTCCCTTTGATTTTAATTGGAGATATTTTCTATATTATTACATGAATGGTGTCATTTTTGAATAGTTGGTAAATGGGTTAGGTTACTTGTATCCCATCAAGTTGAACTTCTTTTGTTTTATTTATTTAAATATTATACATGTATATATTATAATGATTAGTATATGTGTAATAAACGCTTCAAGGACTGGGCAAAACTGGCTCAGTTAGATGCACAAATCAATTTTTTGAGAGCACACGTATTTTTTGGCCCAAGGAGATGTGTCCTGATGACCACTACGCCCCCATCTTATCTCACACACACACACACACACACACACACACACACACACACACACACACACACACACACACACACACATATATATATATTACTGACTTGGGTTTTGCATTTAGCTTCTGACCACATAGGATTTTTGTATGCTATACATATCATCAGTAGATCATTACAGCCATAATTTATGCTTATGTGACTTGCTTTAAATTTGTGGTGGATGTTCTTTTTCCATACTTTTAATGCTAAAATATTAAAATGGATGAAGATATGCATCACTGTTATTACCACAGCCTGACAGCAAAAGATGCTCATTGTGTTCTATCTTTCCACATTTGCTGGCTATATTTACATTCAGGCATTTATATCATGACCAGATGTAGTCTTGACATACTATGTGCATGCTATCCTATCTAGAGTGACAAACTTGATGCGGCATATTCTATCTAGAGTGACAAACTTGATGCGGCATATCCTGCCTAGAGTGACAAACTTGATGCGGCATATCCTAGCTAGAGTGACAAACTTGATGTGGCATATCCTATCTAGAGTGACAACCTTGATGTGGTATATCCTATCTAGAGTGACAAAGTTGATGTGGTATATCCTATCTAGAGTGACAAAGTTGATATGGCATATCCTATCTAGAGTGACAAAGTTGATGTGGTATATCCTATCTAGAGTGACAAGCTTGATGTGGCATATCCTAACTAGAGTGACAAAGTTGATGTGGTATATCCTATCTAGAGTGACAAAGTTGATGTGGTATATCCTATCTAAAGTGACAAACTTGATGTGGCATATCCTAACTAGAGTGACAAAGTTGATGTGGTATATCCTATCTAGAGTGACAAAGTTGATGTGGTATATCCTATCTAGAATGACAAACTTGATGCAGCATATCCTATCTAGAGTGACAACCTTGATGTGGTATATCCTATCTAGAGTGACAAAGTTGATGTGGTATATCCTATCTAGAGTGACAAAGTTGATATGGCATATCCTATCTAGAGTGACAAAGTTGATGTGGTATATCCTATCTAGAGTGACAAGCTTGATGTGGCATATCCTATCCAGAATGACAAACTTGATGTGGCATATTCTATCTAGAGTGACAAACTTGATGTGGCATATCCTATCTAGAGTGACAAAGTTGATGTGGTATATCCTATCCAGAGTGACAAGCTTGATGTGGCATATCCTATCCAGAGTGACAAACTTGATGAGGCATATTCTATCTAGAGTGACAAACTTGATGTGGCATATCCTATCTAGAGTGACAAAGTTGATGTGGTATATCCTATCTAGAGTGACAAAGTTGATGTGGCATATCCTATCTAGAGTGACAAACTTGATGTGGCGTATCCTATCTAGAGTGACAAACTTGATGTGGCATATCCTATCTAGAGTGACAAACTTGATGTGGCATATCCTATCCAGAGTGACAAACTTGATGCAGCATATCCTATCCAGAGTGACAAACTTGATGCGGGCTATCCTATCGAGAGTGACAAACTTGATGCAGTATATCCAATCTAGAGTGACAAACTTGATGAGGCACATCCTATCGAGAGTGACAAACTTGATGTGGCATATCCTGTCTAGAGTGACAAACTTGATGAGGCATATCCTATCTAGAGTGACAAACTTGATGCAGTATATCCTATCTAGAGTGACAAACTTGATGCGGGCTATCCTGTCTAGAGTGACAAACTTGATGTGGCATATCCTATCTAGAGTGACAAACTTGATGTGGTATATCCTATCCAGAGTGACAAACTTGATGCGGCATATCCTATCCAGAGTGACAAACTTGATGCGGGCTATCCTATCGAGAGTGACAAACTTGATGCAGTATATCCTATCTAGAGTGACAAACTTGATGAGGCATATCCTATGTAGAGTGACAAACTTGATGCAGGCTATCCTATCTAGAGTGACAAACTTGATGCGGGCTATCCTGTCTAGAGTGACAAACTTGATGTGGCATATCCTATCTAGAGTGACAAACTTGATGTGGTATATCCTATCCAGAGTGACAAACTTGATGCGGCATATCCTATCCAGAGTGACAAACTTGATGCGGACTATCCTATCGAGAGTGACAAACTTGATGCAGTATATCCTATCTAGAGTGACAAACTTGATGTGGCATATCCTGTCTAGAGTGACAAACTTGATGAAGCATATCCTATCTAGAGTGACAAACTTGATGAGGCTATCCTATTGAGAGTGAAAAACTTGATGTGGCTTATCCTATCTAGAGTGACAAACTTGATGCGGGCTATCCTATCTAGAGTGACAAAGTTGATGTGGCATATCCTATCTAGAGTGACAAACTTGATGTGGTATATCCTATCTAGAGTGACAATCTTGATGTGGTATATCCTATCTAGAGTGACAAACCTGATGCAGGCTATCCTGTCTAGATTGACAAACTTGATGTGGCATATCCTATCTAGAGTGACAAACTTGATGTGGTATATCCTCTCTAGATTGACAAACTTGATGAGGGCTATCCTATCTAGAGTGACAAACTTGATGTGGCATATCCTATTTAGGGTGACAAAGTTGATGTGGTATATCCTATCTAGAGTGACAAACTTGATGTGGTATATCCTATCTAGAGTGACAAACTTGATGTGGCATATCCTATCTAGAGTGACAAACTTGATGAGACTGTCCTATCGAGAGTGTCAAACTTGATGTGGCATATCTTGTCTAGAGTGACAAACTTGATGTGGCATATCCTATCTAGAGTGACAAACATGATGAGGCTATCATATCCAGAGTGACAAACTTGATGTGGCATATCCTATCTAGAGTGACAAACATGATGAGGCTATCCTATCGAGAGTGACAAACTTGATGCGGCATATCCTATCTAGAGTGACAAAGTTGATGTGGCATATCCTATCTAGAGTGACAACCTTGATGTGGCATATCCTATCTAGAGTGACAAAGTTGATGTGGTATATCCTATCTAGAGTGACAAAGTTGATGTGGCATATCCTATCGGGGCCCCGAGTGGCCGAGTGGTCTAAAGCGCTGATCGTTACGGATCACTGCCATCTCACCTCTGTCTGCGTGAGTTCGAGTCCAGGCTCGGCTAACGTGGGTACGTGAGAAAGCCTGCCAGTAGCTTCTCGTGGGTCGGTGGTTCTTCCCGGGGTTTTCCAGGGTTCTTCCTCCACCATTAATACTGGCCGCCATGTATAGCCTATCTTGTGCTGAAAAATGGCGTTAAACCCTATAACAACAACAACAACAACAACAGCATATCCTATCTAGAGCGACAAACTTGATGTGGCATATCCTATCTTGAGTGACAAACTTGATGCAGGCTATCCTATCTAGAGTGACAAACTTGATGCAGTATATCCTATTTAGAGTGACAAACTTGATGCAGGCTATCCTATCTAGAGTGACAAACTTGATGCAGACTATCCTATCTAGAGTGACAAACTTGATGCAGGCTGTCCTATCTAGAGTGACAAAGTTGATATGGCATATCCTATCTAGAGTGACAAAATTGATGTGGCATATCCTATCGAGAGTGACAAAGTTGATGTGGCATATCCTATCTAGAGTGACAAGCTTGATGCAGCATATCCTATTTAGAGTGACAAACTTGATGAGGGCTATCCTATCTAGAGTGACAAACTTGATGTGGTATATCCTTTCTAGAGTGACATACTTGATGTGGGCTATCCTATCTAGAGTGACAAAGTTGATATGGCTTGTCCTATCTAGAGTGACAAACTTGATGTGGTATATCCTGTCTAGAGTGACAAACTTGATGTGGCATATCCTATCTAGAGTGACAAACTTGATGTGGTATATCCTGTCCAGAGTGACAAACTTGATGTGGCATATCCTGTCTAGAGTGACAAAGTTGATGTGGTATATCCTATCTAGGGTGACAAACTTGATGTGGGATATCCTATCTAGAGTGACAAACTTGATGCAGGCTATCCTATCTAGAGTGACAAACTTGATGAGGGCTATCCTATCTAGAGTGACAAACTTGATGCAGGCTATCCTATCTAGAGTGACAAAGTTGATGTGGTATATCCTATCTAGAGTGACAAACTTAATGTGGTATATCCTGTCTAGAGTGACAAACTTGATGTGGCATATCCTATCTAGAGTGACAAAGTTGATGTGGTATATCCTATCTAGAGTGACAAACTTGATGTGGCATATCCTATCTAGAGTGACAACCTTGATGTGGCATATCCTATCTAGAGTGACAAACTTGATGTGGCATATCCTATCTAGAGTGACAAAATTGATGTGGCATATCCTATCTAGAGTGACAACCTTGATGTGGCATATCCTATCTAGAGTGACAAACTTGATGTGGCATATCCTATCTAGAGTGACAAAATTGATGTGGCATATCCTATCTAGAGTGACAAACTTGATGTGGGATATCCTATCTAGAGTGACAAACTTGATGAGGGCTATCCTATCTAGAGTGACAAACTTGATGTGGCATAATTAGTTTTTCATCCTTATTGCCAATAGAGGTTTCTGAGACCTGTAGTTCATGTTTTGGCAACTTTTAAATTTTTTGGTTAAAGTTCATTTATTGGTTGCTATTTTTGATAATTAGATGACAGTGCTATTCTTTTACAACCAAAGAAGGTCACTGTGATCTACATTTCATGCTTCACTAGCATGGGTTAAGTATTTGTGTTTATGAGGACATAGGGTGCACCATGCTAAATACATCCTACCGTACTCATAAGGTTCTTTCTTGCCAGTGCAGTTGTAAGTAGGAATAAATGTGCTTCTCCATCAGTGGTTAAACTTTTTCATGTTGATGTCTGTATATTGTATATTGTGATAGTTTACCCTCATTTAATTGTGTATTGGACATGTGAATAAGTATAGGAATTAGAGTAGTGGGCTGCATGCAGCATGCTTTTCATGAAATTTCCAATGGTAGTGGTAATCAAGATAAGTATTGGGCTATACATCTACCTACTGGATATTACTCCAATGTTACTCAGAGCCACTGACCTTCACCCAGTAAAATCTACCATTCAGAGATGGACAGTGATGACAGCTTCTTAAGCAGATTTAGAAACAATAATTTAAAAGAATATAATAAAAAAACAATATTAATTTTTGTTTTTTATCTACTCATTATAGTACATGTACCTCTATTTTGTTATTTTAAAAAGATCTTTCTTTATATCGTTTTATATCTTCTATGCACAGATGGTAAGTAGGTAGATAGGAAGGTTGATGAATAGATAGATAGGTAGGAATGTTGGTGCTTGGTTAAGTAAGTAGGTTGGTAGATGGTTTCATAGTATTTCAGCACAATATCGGCACCGGCTAATCACTGGAGAATACTAAGGGGGAAATAAACAAAATTAATGCAAAAGGGGCAGAGATGATTACAATTGAATAAGAGACTGTTATTAATATCTTCAGAATTTATTAATTGCTTATAGATAATTGTTTGAATTAGAACCATCACATATATAGCCCAGTGAAGCAATATTATGCATACACCATGAAATAAATTTAATGATATATAGCCAGTGAAGCAGGATTATGCATACACCATGAAATAAATTTAATGACATATAGTCCAGTGTAGCTGTATTATGCATACACCATGAAATAAATTTAATGACACACAGTCCAGTGAAGCAGTATTATGCATACACCATGAAATAAATTTAGTGACATATAGCCCAGTGAAGCAGTATTATGCATACACCATGAAATAAATTTAGTGACATATAGTTAAGTATAGCTGTATTATGTATACATTGTCAAACAAATTTATGGCATATAGTCTAGTGTAGCAGTATTATGTATACACTGTGAAATGAATTTAATGACACATAGCCAAGTGAAGCAGTATTATACATACACAGTGAAATAAATTTAATGACATATCGTCAAGTGAAGTAGTATTATGCATACACAGTGAAATAAATTTAATGACATATAGCCCAGTGAAGCAGTATTATGCATACACCATGAAACTAATTTAATGACACATAGCAATGTGAAGCAGTATTATGCATTTTCCATGAAATTAATTTAATGACATATAGCCAAGTGAAGCAGTATTATGAATACATAGTGAAATAAATTTAATGACATATAGTCAAGCGTACAAGTATTATTTATACACTTTCAAACAAATTTAATGACATAGTCAAGTGTAGCAGTATTATGTATATGCTGTCAAACAAATTTAATGACATAGTCAAGTGTAACCGTACTATGTATACACTGTCAAACAAATTTAATGACATATAGTCAAGTGTAGCAGTATTATGTATACACTGTCAAATTTAATGACATATTGCCAAGTGTAGCAGTATTATGTATACACTGTAAAACAAATTTAATGACATATAGTTAAGTGTAGCAGTATTATGTATATGCTGTCAAACAAATTGAATGACATATAGTCAAGTGTAGCAGTATTATGTATACACTGTCAAATTTAATGACAGTCAAGTGTAGCAGTATTATGTATATGCTGTCAAACAAATTTAATGACATATGGTCAAGTGTAGCAGTACTATGTATACACTGTCAAATTTAATGACATATAGCCAAATGTAGCAGTATTATGTATACACTGTCAAACAAATTTAGTGACATATAGTCAAGTGTAGCAGTATTATGCATACACTGTCAAACAAATTGAATGACATATAGTCAAGTGTAGCAGTACTATGTATACACTGTCAAATTTAATGACATATAGCCAAGTGTAGCAGTATTATGTATACACTGTCAAACAAATTTAATGACATATAGTCAAGTGTAGCAGTATTATGCATACACTGTCTGTCAAATTTAATGACATATAGTCAAGTGAAATAGCATTATGCAGACACCATGAAATAAATTTAATGACATATAGCCAGGTGTAGCTGTATTATGTATATAATGTCAGATTGTTTCTTTTTTATCTTACAGTACAGATCCAGATTATGGAGGGGGTAATGTTTTATCGAATGGGACGTTTTCCAAGATATTTGCACCTGGTGTAAGACTTGGTTGGATTGAGGCTCCAGAAAAGATTCTGAGGCATTTGGAGAAATGGTACATGATCTTACCGTTTTTGAGACCCACGGATTCAGTTAAGTTGGGTTATGATAGTATGTATTACTTAGATGAGCTTTGTGTCACCACAAATGTCATAATGTAATCCATCTCACAGTATATAGGTCCTGATGCAGTACATATCAGTTTTTTTCCACAACCACCCCTAATTATGACCAGCACTAAAGAAGAGCTCATAAATATTGGACTAAGACCTAACATTATATGCACATTGAGACCTATGTGTCATGATGTGTATTGCATGTCATGATATGTATTGCACTGAGATCTGTGTGTCATGATGTGTATTGTACTGAGACCTATGTGTCATGATGTGTATTGTGCTGAGACCTATGTGTCATGATGTGTATTGCCCTGAGACCTATGTGTCATGATGTGTATTGCACTGAGATCTGTGTGTCTTGATGTGTATTGCACTGAGATCTGTGTGTCATGATGTGTATTGTACTGAGATCTGTGTCATGATATTGCACTGAGACCTAATGTATGGGATTAGAATTGCACTGAGACCTATGTACTATGGCATGTATTACTGAATTGCACTGAGACCTATGTACTATGGCCTGTATTACTTTGAGGCGTATGCATTGTGATATATATTGATTTGGGACCTATGTACTGTGATATGTATTGGATTGGGACCTATACAATGTGGTATGTATTAAAAAGGGAATTATACATCATGGTACAGTAAAAATTGTTTATAACATTTCACAGGGGACTGGGATTTTTGCAACATTAAATCCTAATTAATCTTTTACTTTTTAAAATGCATATGTTCATGTACATATGGATGACATTGAACATACATGTACTAAACAAGTTTCACCATCCATTGGAAGTATCAACGTACATGTACATATTGATGACATTGAACCTACATGTACTAAACAAGTTTCACCATCCATTGGAAGTATCAACGTACATGTACATATTGATGACATTGAACCTACATGTACTAAACAAGTTTCACCATCCATTGGAAGTATCAACGTACATGTACATATTGATGACATTGAACCTACATGTACTCAACAAGTTTCACCATCCATTGGAAGTATCAACGTGCATGTACATATTGATGACATTGAACCTACATGTACTCAACAAGTTTCACTATCCATTGGAAGTATCAACGTACATGTACATGTGCCAGGAGGAAATTGTCAATAGTCTTCTCTTATCAACATCCTCATTACCAGACCCAAGTTGACATAACATGTTATGCAAGGTAACAATGTAAACATCATCATCATCATCATCATCGCTGGTAACAACATATGTTTGCTCACAAAACCCTGCCTTAAGAAAATAGTTTGCAATACAATGTGAGGAAATATCATTCCATGATAAATAATACTGACTGCAATCAATAAACTTAATTGACACTCATTTTTTCTGTCAAGATTCATGAGATATGTTCCAGTCAAGCTTACCTCACTAAACAGTCAGCTGTGTATCATTACAGCTAATCTGGTCAAGCTTACCTCACTAAACAGTCAGCTATGTATCATTACAGCTCATCTGGTCAAGCTTACCTCACTAAACAGTCAGCTATGTATCATTACAGCTAATCTGGTCAAGCTTACCTCACTAAACAGTCAGCTATGTATCATTACAGCTCATCTGGTCAAGCTTACCTCACTAAACAGTCAGCTATGTATCATTACAGCTCATCTGGTCAAGCTTACCTCACTAAACAGTCAGCTATGTATCATTACAGCTAATCTGGTCAAGCTGACCATACTAAATAGCTATATATCATTACAGCTCATCTGGTCAAGCTGACCACACTAAACAGTCAGTTATATATCATTACAGAACATTTGGTCAGGCTGACCTCACTAAAATGTCAGTTCTGTATCATTACAGCTCTTCTGGTCAAGCAAACTAGCTAACCATTATAAACTATTATGTGTTATTGGTCGTCTGTCAAGGTGACCATACTAAACAGTCATTTGTGTCTCATTACAGCTCATTAGTCAAGGTGACCATGCTAAACAGTCATTTGTGTCTCATTACAGCCCATTAGTCAAGGTGACCATGCTAAACAGTCATTTGTGTGTCATTACAGCTCATTGGTCAAGGTGACCATGCTAAACAGTCAATTGTGTGTAATTACAGGCCATCTGGTCAAGGTGACCATGCTAAACAGTCATTTGTGTGTCATTACAGCTCATTGGTCAAGGTGACCATGCTAAACAGTCATTTGTGTGTAATTACAGGCCATCTGGTCAAGGTGACCATGCTAAACAGTCATTTGTGTGTCATTACAGCTCATTGGTCAAGATGACCATGCTAAACAGTCATTTGTGTGTAATTACAGGCCATCTGGTCAAGATGACCATGCTAAATAGTCATTTGTGTGTTATTACAGCTCATTGGTCAAGGTGACCATATTAAACAATTTTGTGTCAGTACAACTCTTCAGTTGAGGTGACCATACTAAACAATCAGAATACACTTGGTCTTTTCCATTGCATGCTGCAAAGAAAATTCAGATGGAAATATTGCCATTAAATGCCATGAAGCCCAAGACAGTTATCATGTCATATTAACTACATTGACTTTACAACTTCATGACATGTCACCACTAATAGTAATGTAAGCAAAAGTTTGAGACTATCAATGACAAATGATTTCTACCTTTTTTATCAATCAAATGTTGCAGGAATACATGAAAAATTTAAAGTATGTGCATTTCTTCAATGGTTGAAAAAGCATCGAATGTTATTTTCAACACCCATCAGTTTTTGAGGATCTGTACTTCATACATCCTGCAGAAAATTTGTCTACCGAAAACTTAACAGTTTGTGAAGTATCACTCTGACTTCTCTGAGTCAGAGTTATCGTGCTTGCATCAGATGGAGGTGATGTTGAGTAAATACTAAATTTACAGATATTATCATGATTTATGAGTGTGCTTTGCAGACCTGAAGTTCTTTTTTTTTTTCATTGAACAAAATGAAACAAATTTATATCTGGTCCCCCTTTTTAAAAGTTATTGGGAATAGGCAGTTTCTACCTGTGCATGCATTTAAGTATGTGTGTGTGGTAGTGCATGCTGGGATACATGCATGGGTAGTGCTTCATCATTTTGTTAGCATAATTTAAGGTATAGACTTAAAAATTTGCCTTGTGTTTCAGGATGGTCTATATATAACTGAGAGTGAGAAGAATAAATAAGAAATTACTTTGATTTGTGGTTTCACTATTGATTTCATAAGCACTCAACCTGTCTTAAGCGGTCATTGGAAAGTGAAAATACATGTGGCTGCTTAAAATGGAGGTTTATTCCTTCAATATTTTTGTTTTAATTCAGGCATCTTGAAAAGTGTCTGTCAATATCAAGAGCAGTGTTTAATACATGTATATCATATATACCCACTTCAAAGCCCAACTGCAAATTCACAGACCCAGATTTGATGTCACATAATGTGCTGGCAAATCATAGACTATGCAATTTGTTAGAGGAATAAGTAGAACAGACAGCATAGACCCTGATCTGCCAGCACATTATGGAATGGCAGATATGGGTCTATGTTGTTTGCAGATGGATTCAACTTATAAATAAACATACTTAGTAGGTACATGACCTTTAAGACCGGTTTGACTGTATTTGTTTGAGTTTTATCTATGCAGCTCAACCACCTGGAGTGGCGGTGCATTTAATCACTACATGTCCAAGTTGATGGCTACAGCTCTACAAGAAGGGCTGTTGATGAAACATCTGATCCATTTGAGACAGGAGTATGGGGTAAAATTTTGGTCACACTTGTGTACTTTGTATATTTTCAATACAAAAGACTCCCCTCATTTAACTACATGTATTTCAGCATTGTTCCCATTATAACAGTTCAAGCGAACTATAAGGTTGCCTTATTTGGGGATGCATTCTAGCGAGGCTAATTAATAATGTATATATTTTAAGCAAAACTTCATTTTGAATGGGTATTTTTTGTCAAACTTCATTTTAATTGGGTATATTTTGTTAAATCACATTACAGAGCACATTATTTAGCTGAGATCTATAACTAAAGCAAATAAAGTAAAATTCATCAACCATCAGGACAATGTTATACTGAGGCACTTTATAGAGACATACCGTTTGAATTCATTCCCTGATCATATAGCTCTGCTGTATCTCAAATCCAACAGTCACAGAAAGATGTGAAATTCATCTTCCCTGTCTATTTTTCATATAGATGAATCAAAGAAACTCTTTTTCAAACAGTTCTTCTTACCTCC
Organism: Megalonaias nervosa; assembly: GCA_016617855.1. Classification (NCBI taxonomy): domain Eukaryota; kingdom Metazoa; phylum Mollusca; class Bivalvia; order Unionida; family Unionidae; genus Megalonaias; species Megalonaias nervosa. The sequence goes on along the minus strand of JAECUM010011323.1, from coordinate 11,055 downwards.
CTTCACCACTACTAGGTGGCTATGGTTGTTTACCAGCTTTTAGCGCTAACTGATATGATATACACTGTGTGTAATACCTCACAAAATTTAGGTTAATGACCATCTATTGACAAATTCAGTATAGCGTTTAGTGCAAAGGTAGTTATTACATACTGCAGTCTTTTGCAGAATTCGCAGAATTTTTAGTTATGTCAAGTTTTGCAGTTGTGGACTTGATTGCTTTTCTGATCTTGTGCTTTAGCACAGTATCATTGGTGCTCATTGTTGATTGTTTATTTGTACACAATGTCATTGTTGATTGTTTATTTGCACACAATGCATGTATATTCAGTTTGTTTGAGAATGAAGTGTGGTTACTGTTATATTTGAACACTTTTGGGTTGTTATTTTCAGATTTTTCATTGTTTTCATCTTCTGTATTTCAGATAAAGATAAAAATTATGCTAAATGTAAGATTTTAAGTAGACAAGGACACATATGATATGTGTCCCTTTTGCACAAAATGTTCTTCCAGTGTTGTTATTGCAGTATATGAACTCTATAGGATTGTTACTTCCAATATTTGGTTGTTGTTATTATCATTTCATATCAGACAACATTATGTGTCACGAGTGAATGATTCATGTCTCTCTTGCTTATTGTTGTTAGTGTGGTTTTTATGTAAATATTTTCAGGTTATTTCTGATTTTTTTTTGTTGTCGTTCTCATCATATCAGATAAAATAATAGCAATGCTATGTGCCAAAGTCAGTGCAGACATGCATGTTATATGTTGCACATGCAGAAAACATTCATCAGCTTTTATTTTGTGAAAAAGCTTGAAGATGCATCAAGTCTTGGGTGACAAAAAGTGATGTAACCTCCAGTGGTGACTTGGAGTTAAAATGACTTATAGGGAGAGCATCCTTCTTTAATTGGCTGACCAGGGGACATAAATCCCACTGGATGTTCCAGCATGGCCTTTGGGCCTGTAAGTCTGGGCAGATTGGGTACTATTTGGACATAGATGATCCATTCTTATAACCATTCTGGTTGCTGTCCAGCCAGTCTAACTGTCTGCCTGGCTGTACTCCACAGTCAGTGACTGAGAATCTGTCACTTTGATATGCTGTATACTTGCTGGCTGCACCTTGGTATGTGGAACTATACAGGGATCTGGATAGCTGATCTGTTTTGCTGCAAGGACCAACTAGGTGGTTGCTGAATCAGCAGTCCATCCAACAACCAGGCCATCTGTCCACCTATAGCAGAGCTGACAGGCCAGCTGATAGCTTGATCATCCATCCAGGTGATAGTTGAGCAGACTGGTCAACACACTTAGCTGCCTTTCATACCTGTGTTATGACTCCGGTCTTAAACTATGTAACAGAAAGAAGCAAAACCAACAAGTTTAGTAAAATCAACAAATAGTATATTTGCCCAAAATACAAATTGATAATGTACAAGACACTTAACAGTATTGTGAACTAAATCCCAAATAATCATAAATGTCCTATCAGAAGTCCGAAAGTCTAGAATTTTCCGAATGAATGCCAAGTCTGAAGTGTGCTAATGTACCAATAGTCTTGAATGTGTTCATGTACCACATTGAATACAATTCAGTATGTCTTTAAATGAGTTCTCATTAATCCCAAAGTAGTGTTTTGGTCCAAATGTCAGTGAGCACTTTGTAATTCCTGTGAATAATTTAATAAATAATTCCTCTGAAATTAAATTGGAACACAACTATAGACTCTGATCATAGATTTCCAATGACTGATATAAAACAGAAATGAATAAATTGTTTACCAAGTCCTATATATACTAATTTTAATTGACCTAAGAAACAATAGAATTTCCTTGAGAAAAATCCAGGTCTTGAACTCAGATCCAAGAAAACATCTTGTTAGAATATGGACAAAAATTAGGTAGACATTACCCTCAATCAGGGGCCCCGAGTGGCCGAGTGGTCTAAAGCGCTGTCCGTTATGGATCACTGCCATCTCACCTCTGTCTGCTTGGGTTCGAGTCTCGGATTCGGCGAATGTGGGTATGTGAGAAAGCTTGCCAGTAGCTTCTCATGGGTCGGTGGTACTTTCCAGGGTTACCCGGGTTCTTCCTCCACCATTAATTCTGGCCACCATGTGTAGCCTATCGTGTGCTGAAAAATGGCGTTAAACTCTACAACAACAACAAAAACCCTCAATCACAGACAAAATTTAAGCACACAATAGATATACATAACATTGGCATGAGAAACTGTGGCACTTCTCTGGCCACTGATTCCACATCTGGCACAGATCTTTTGGGGATATATCAAACCATACACAGGGCTGATGGTACAGCCTAGTCTCAGCCCCCCCCCCCATGTATTTATTCTGATTTTGACAGAGTACCCAATGAAGGAGAATAACCTTGTTCTACTGTATGCTGATCCTACATTGGAGCTGGAGCTTATGGATTACAATTTTAAAGCCGTCTTGGACAAAATCTGATAAAGGTGAAAAGAAAACCAAGCTTTCCCTTCCCCAAGTCTCCAAACAGCTGATGTTGACTTACCACTCCGAATACCCACAGGCAGTCTTTGGGAGGGGACAAGGCTCCTTCATTTTTTTTTTGTTTTTTTTGTACCATGTGGATCAACCTGGTTCCCCAAGAATGAATGGAGAAGCCAAGTTTTGTCTCTGAAGTTGGTTTTCATTTTACAGAAGGAGATCTTGTTGTTACTTGACAAAATGGCAGTGGAAATAGTGCCAGACCTCCAGAAATTTACTCCAAGCTGTCTCTAGTACCCAAGACCAATGGGAATCTCAGACAAGTCATAGACCTCAGCTGGCTCATGAAAAAAACCGCCATTTCAAGGTTCAAAATGGCTAGATCAGTCTGACATTCAATAAGAGGGATTAATTGTGGTCATTTTACAGTTAACCAATGGATACTTTTATGTCCCTATACATACCTTCAACTTGGTTTCCAAGGAACCATTTACCAATTCCATGCTTTCCCATTTGACCTCAACATCAGTCAATGGGCTTTCACCAAGATCATCAACTGTCTTGGTTGCCTCTTTTGATTGACCTTGTCACCAGTGATGATGGCATGTTGCAACGACTTTCTCCAAAAGTCATGGTAAATTTATCTTTAGTTAAGGGCAGGTATGATTTTCTTTACCTTTTGAATCAATTAATGTTTCTGCTCAGTTGGGAAAAATTTTACCTAACTCCATCCCATCATTTTGTCCATCTAATACTTTATAAGCCTCAACCTTGTTTGCCTTCTTCAATTGCATGTGGCACAGATTATCTAGCACACAGAGTCAATTTCTGGTAGGCGAATGGATGTCAGTAAGAGAGAGATTTTGTAACTGCTCGGCCAGATTTGATTCTCCTCAGCCAGTTTTTCATATGCCCTTTTCAAATGGCCCTGCTAGCCTGATGGTGCCCAGTTATCTGTCAACAGCTCATGATACTGGATGAAGTCTTTGTAGTAGTTTCTTTACTGTGCTAGTTGGGCAACAAGCAATGACTCACAGCAGAACTTTTCTAGAAAACCACCTTATTATGACTGGCAGTTCTGTGGTGGTGGCCTATGTTCTGAAAGTGGGAGTGGAATGGTGGTTTGGCCAGATCACCAGATTTATGCATACTGGTTTGGGATTTTCTCTGCTGATGGTCACAGATAAAAGACCAGATCAGACATATGTTGGGCAGGCTTTGTGCCCCAGCTGATTCATTGTCAAGAAGGGGCTTGACCCATCAGACAGAGAGGTCCATCCACCCAGTGATCTTTCAGCAGATTTTGGGAACTTTGGGATTGCCTGATGATTAATCTAAATCTGTTTGCAAAGAGATGTAACACAATCTGCTCAACTTCATCTTATCAGTCTTGGACCCAGAGACATAGGCTACGGATGCACTCTCAGGTCAGTTGGGAGGGGTTTTGGGACTATGCCTATCCCCTCCCCCATTGTCTTGGTACTAAAAATAATTCAAAATATGAGAGGCCACAGAAGCAAAATGATTCTGATGGCCTTTTTCATAGGGCTTCAAGCCCTGGGTGTGAATGATATGCTTGATCTAGCAATAGACATTCCCAGGAAAATTTCTCTGAAACCCAACCTACTCAAACAGCCATCCTGTTACAAGTGTTTCACCTATGTCCAGATAGTCGACTCATTCATGCCTTGCTCTTCTCAGGGGAGCCTTGAGGAGACAAGAATTAAGCCTTCTGTTATGGTGAGAATCTCATGAGTTTGAAGGCCCTCCATTTGAAGATGTACCTAGGGAAATGAAGTTTATTTTTGGGTCTGATGCAACAGCAATAGTAATACCCCTTTGAGTGCCTCAGTCCCACGATTGGCTAACATTTTTTTCTCTAGCTCTTCGAGGAGAAAACAAGTTAGTGTTCACTTCAATCAAAGGCTACTGTTCCATGGAGATCATGGGCAACAAACATTCAGGTTCATTACAGGTCATCATAAGGATTTATAAGACCCTTTAGCCAATTTAGAATTTAATAGGTCAGAATCATGCACCCTGTTTTCCAAGTGGAATTATCATATATATACTGACATGGCTCAATTCAAATCAGTTTGAGACCTTAGCCAGTGCCTCTTTGAAGCTGCTGTCATTCAGAGTGTGTCTTGATAGCTGTAGATTTAACGTGCATAGGCAGCAAGTAGCATGGCCTTTGGTGGACTGGAACTATCTATAGATATGGTTCCATGGTGCTGATAACACATCCATGCTTTATAGTGAAGAACAGGCTGCCATTAATGGACAATGAAAGACCTGTCAATGGTCCTCTTTTCTCTAGGGTGACATTGATGCAGGACCTGGTTTACTCCGACAGTATGTAAAGCACACAGAGAAGCCCCTAGGGGGCCTGGCTTATTTCCTCTGGTCATGCTGATGAAGGAGGATATAACCCCCAAACCCTGGCACGTTGGAAAAAGTGGGTAATATGTGTATCATTTTCTGAGATCTCAAGAAGTCTCATGAAATCAGAGCTATCACTGCAAGCTTCACTTTTGGGTGAAACATGGTGATTTGAGACATAAAAGAGACAGTTTACCCTCAGACAGGGATGAATCCCTATTCCCTCGAGGGTGTCCATCATCAAGGTAGGATGCTGTTCCCTCGAGGGTGTCTATCATCGAGGTAGGATGCTATTCCCTCAAGGGTGTCCATCATCAAGGTAGGATGCTCAGCATTGCCTCCTCTTAATACCTATTCTACTAATATGTGATCCGAGAATTTATTCAAAGAAGAAGGCAATGCTTCTTGGAGAATACTTACTAGTCACATTAGTATACTAAATACAGTTATATAGTATAATGCATACTAAATGCAGTTATATAGTATAATGTATCCTAAATGCAGTTATACAGTATATACCAAATGCAGCTATGTAGCATAATGTATACTAAATGCAGTTATATAGTATAATGTATACTAAATACAGTTATATATTATAGTATATACCAAATGCAGCTATGTAGTATAATATACACTAAATGCAGTTATATAGTATAGTATATACCAAATGCAGTTATTTAGTATAATATAGACTAAATGCAGTTATATAGTATAGTATATACCAAATGCAGTTATATAGTATAATGCATACTAATGCAGTTATATAGTATAATGCATACTAATGCAGTTATATAGTATAATGCATACCAAATGCAGTTATATAGTATAATGCATACTAATGCAGTTATATAGTATAATGCGTACTAATGCAGTTATATAGTATAATGCATACCAAATGCAGTTATATAGTATAATGCATTCTAAGTGCAGTTACATAGTATAATGCATACTAAATGCAGTTACATAGAACAGTGTATAATAAATGCAGTTATATGGTTTAATGTAGACTAAATGCAGTTATGTAGTATAATGTAGACTAAATGCAGTTATATGATATAATGTATACCAAATGCATTTATATAGTATAGTGCATACTAAATGTGCTTATATTGTATACTTATTGCAGTTCTACAGTGTAATGTATACTAAACACATTTATATAGTAGAATCTACACAAGCCCATGAGGTATATAATTCTAGGGACAACTTACAATGTCTTTCATCTTATGTTACTGACTTTTACATTGTAAATCCTAAATCATACAGGGGCTTGCCAAAGCTTTTGTGTCACAGATCTTATCCTCTTGTGGAAGGATTGACAAAATGTGATTGTTAGTTCATATAGCAAATGCATTAAAAAAATTTGGTGAATGATGGTGAAGTTGAAACAGCTTCAATTTGTAAAGGTTATTATCACAACTTTATGAATGTTAGTAAACCATGGCACTTTAGATGAATAACCTTAACACCCAAGATGAGATTATGTAATGATTCACAAATAAACCAGGGTGAGGTTGATTGGTAGTCCCTTGGAGTTTCATTTGAATTTTGCAATGATTGATATCTGATGTTAATAAATGAAGTTTGGCATTTCTTTGGTTTCCTATCATACTGACACGTACAGAGAAGATTAGTTTCTTAATGCCCATCATAGATGTATCATAATTATGAAGGCAATTTTTTTAATTCCCATCATAGATGTGGCATAATTATGAAGACAGTTTTTTAATGCCCATCATATATATTGCATAAATATGAAAGTTATTTTTTAATGCCCATCATATATATGTCATAATTATGAAAGGAATTTTTTTAATGCCCATCACAGATATGTCATAGATATGTCATAATTGTGAAAGTTATTTTTTGATGTCCATCATAGATATGTCATAATTATGTAGCCAATTTTTTAATGCCTATCATCAGTTTGTCATAGTTATGACGGTTGTTTATTTTTTGACAGGAAAGGATGAACCTTATGGACAAAGCACTGAGGGAAAACTTGCCAGCTGGAGTGAAATTTGAAAATCCAAAGGTAAAGATTTCACAGTTATTACATCGGTTCTCTTATTCCTTCTGCATGCACATTTTTCACACTAAAAACCATTTGCATTCAGACAAAAAAAGATTGAGTTATCATCCTAGCTGTGGAGCCTATTTTCAGAAAGCATGTAGCTTCAAAACCTTGAAAAACTTGTAAACAGTTATGTCATTTTCTTTTCAAAAGGTAGGGCAAAATTTATGTAGCATCCAAAGTTAAACACACCATTAATGATCTAAAAATGAAAACTTTTTAAGTTTTTTTAAATTCTATTGGTTTTAGGCTGGAGAGTTTATGGGATATTTTCCGTTGGCTGTTTTAAGTCAGTTGTATTGTCCTTAACGCATCCTCTGTCTGGCAGTTAGCACAAGCTTGTTATCACAACTTCTAAATAACTGCAGTGAAACTTTACACATCCCATGGTCTGGTTGGCCCTAAATGAAAGTGGTGCTGCTCAGACATACAATATGGCTGTCATGGAAACCATCTTGAAAGTCTTTATTACTACTCTGATCTCCAGTATGGCTGGTCATATCAACATGGGGCTTTCAAAACAAGAATTTTTATGATGTCTAGTTTGTCTTAAACAAAATTGGTTCAGGTGAGACATTCAGTATAGCAACCAAAGCAGGCAGCATGAAAATCTTGTTATCGCTGCTATTCATGAATGGAAATTCCTATTGATATGGGGTTTTCACCAGCATATTTCTTATGATATCTAGTTGGTTGTTAGTGAAAATGTTCTGACCTGACATCAATATGGCCGATATAGTGGCCAACTTGAAAATCATGTTATCACTAACCTTCTTGAATTGATGGCCATATCGAAATATGTTTTTCCCAAAAAAAATTCTTGAGATGTCTCGTTGGTCCTAAATGAAAACGGTGCTAATCTGATTTACAGTATGACCACCACTGTAGCCATCTTGAAAATCTTCCTATTGCTATCGCTCCTTTACACAAAGTCATATTGAAAGGTGTTTTCACCAGAACACTTATTATAATGTCTCGTTGTTATGATGTCTAGTTGGTTGTAAATCAGATTGGTGCTGATCCAATATCCAATATGCTGCCACAATGGCCATCTTGAAAACCTTAATGCTACTTCTCCTACCTGGCTGGTCATATTGACATTGTGTTTTCATCAAAAAACATTTTAAGATGTCTAGTTCCTAAATGGAAATGATGCCAATCATATCTCCAGCATGGTCAGTATGGCAGCTACCTTGAAAATATTGTTATTATCACTCCTCAGAACCAGAAAGTCATATGAGCATATGGTTTTCACCAAAAGACTTCTTAAGATGTCAGTTGGTCCTAAAATTAAAAAGGCTTCAGTGTGATGTCCACTATGGCCACTTCCATGGTTATCTTGAAAATCTTGTTATCTCTACTGCTTCTAAACAGAATGTTGTTTTGATGCAAGGTTTACATCAGTAGAGTTGTTGTGGTGTCTAGTTGGTCTTAAATAAACATGATGCAAACTGACCATCAGAATGGCCACTATGACAGTCATCTTGAAAATGCTATTATTTATACTTTTCTCAAATGGATGGCCATATCAACATGGGGTTTTCACCAGTAGATTTCTTTTGATATCAAGTTGGTCCTAATGAAAACGTTGCTAAGCATTCATCAGATATGGCTGCCACAGAAGTTATCATGAAAATCTTTGTCATTAGTTCCCTGGATAGGATGGTTGTATTGTCATGGAGTTACTCCCCTTGAACGGAAGGTCGTATTGACGTGGAGTTATTTCCCTTGAAAGGATGGGTGTATTGACATGGAGTTACTCCCCTTGAAAGGATGGTTTATTGACATGGAGTTACTCCCCATAAAAAGATTGTTGTATTGGAGTTCCACCAAAAGATTTGTAATGCTGTCAACTTGGTCCTAAATAAAAATTGTGACAAAATGACATCCAATATGGCCTATGGCCACCACAGCAGATAATTTGAAAATCTTGTATTGGATGATGAATACCAGAAATGCTTCTAACACTCAGCAGGGGGCCCTGAGTGGCTGAATGGTCTAAAGTGCTCATCATTACGGATCATTGCCATCTCACCTCTGTCTGCGTGGGTTTGAGTCTTGGGTTCGGCCAATGTGAGTATGTGAGAAAGTTTGCCAGTAACTTCTCGTGGGTCAGTGGTTCTTTCCGGGGTTTTCCCGGGTTATTCCTCCACCATTTATACTGGCCACCATGTATAGCCTATTTTGAGTTGAAAAATGGGGTTAAAACCTACAACAACAACAACAATAACACTCACCAGTGTAAAGGAAGAAATGGTCTTTCTTGAATATCTGGAAATTGTTTACTGCCATTAGAGTGTTAATCCCTTGAAGATCCTGGAACTTGACATTGACACAAAATTTTATTGTCTTCATTTGTAGAATTTTTATATTGACATATGTCAGTTAGGTGCATCCCACAGCAGCATTTTGACAAATCAAGACATTATCTGTGTGGGCTAGTCTTTGTTCTAATTTGTACTTATAGCTTTCCTATGGTGAAATATGCATTAGCAGATTATAGGTTCAGAATGTAACATACAGTAACACAATCTGTCAACTATATATATATATATATATATATATATAAGATGGTTCTGTACTGGTCATGTTACCATCAAAGACAACTCCTTGCTGGTTGTGTAGTGTTACAATCAAAGACAACTCTACACTAGTCATGCAGTGTTACAATCAAAGACATCTCCAAACTTGTCATGTAGAATTACAATCAAAGCCAACTCCATACTGGTCATGTAGTGCTACAATCAAAGACAACTCTGTATTGGTCATGTAGTGTTACAATACAAGACACTTCCGTATTGGTCATGTAGTGCTACAGTCAAAGACAACTTCGTACTGATCATGCAGTGCTACAATCAAAGAAAATTCCATACTGGTCATGTAATGTTACAATCAAAGACCATTCCATACTGGTCACATAATGTTACAATCAAAGACAATTCCATACTGGCCATGTAGTGTTACATTCAAAGTCAATTCCATACTGGTCAAAATCTATCATATTGCCAGATCTTTTTGTATTGATTTGTATCATTGTACTTATTCTTCTTGTTGAAATACAACATTCTGTACCATATAAATACCTATGAATTTGTTCCAAACAAACTTGAACTTGTTCTGTATACATGAAGAGAGATAGATTGTGACATGAAATGTGGAAGGTGATAGAGACATGGCATAATTATATTCTCCTGCCACAGTTGTAATATTTTGCCACCATCAAAGTCTCTTGCCACAGTTGTAGTCTCCTGCCACCATCATAGTCTCCTGCTATAATTGTAGTCTGCTGCCATCATCATAATCTTCTGCCACAAAAGTAGTCTCCTGCCACCATCATAATCTCTTGCCAAAATTTTTGTCTCCTGCCACCATCATAGTCTCCTGCCACAATTGTAGTCTGCTGCCACCATTATAGTATCCTGCCACAATTGTAATTTCCTACCACCATTATAGTCTCTTGCCACAATTGTAGTATACTGCCACCATCATGGTCTCCTACTCAGTCTTTGAATTGCTGTATATTTGATAACATGCATGCCATATAATCAGTTCCTGTGAATTTATTTAACTCAATTCCATGAGCGTGAGCAAGACTGATGCAGTATAAATAAACTTCAGTCTCATTTCTTATGAATGTTTTTATAAACGATGTGAGATAATTAGAAAATCAGACAAACCAAATGTTATGACTCCATGGTCTTAAACTAAATAACAGAAAGAAGCAAAACCAACAAGTTTTGTAAACCTGAACAAAGAATTTGATTATCAAAGTTATATGTGAAAATGTGAGAGGAATTTACAGTATTATGAAGTGAACTCAAAATAATTCTGATAAAGTTCTATGACTATCCAAAATAATGGAAAGTTCTGAATAAATTTTATAGCGGGAAATCTACTGCCAAGAATCTTGACATTGTCAAAATGGCATTGTCCAGAACTCCTTTGAATAATTCACAACAGTTCAGAATAATATTACAGTCCAAATAATGAGTACTTTCTGTTTACATTCAACAGTCCAAACAAATGTTTTTCCTCTCAAATAATATCTAAGTACAACATAAAACACATCTTCAGACTTACAACAGGAACACAAGAAATGAGGATAACTTCAAAATCGGAATGAATC
>JAECUM010011322.1:0-24052 GCA_016617855.1 Megalonaias nervosa | reverse complement strand
AGTACCAATGATCATCTGGTTAGACTGGAAACCTTTATTCGCGACGCTTTTATCAAGAAGAAACACTTAGTAGCGGTTTTCTTTGATCTGGAAAAGGCCTATGACACAACGTGGAAGTACGGAATACTAAATGACCTACACGATCTGGGTCTAAAAGGCCGACTGCCCTCGTTCATATCAAACTTCCTCTCAGACAAGGAATTCAAGGTACGAGTGGGCTCCACCCTCTCTGATATGCACGATCAAGAGATGGGTGTGCCCCAGGGCAGTATTTTATCGGTGACGCTTTTCAACATAAAAATTAATAGCATCACCAAGTGTCTGACTCCCGGTGTGGATTGCTCCCTATATGTTGATGACTTTTTAATATCTTACCGATCCAAGCACATGCATACAATTGAAAGACAATTACAGCAAAATATCAACAAGATTCAAAATTGGGCCAATACTAACGGTTTCAAATTCTCAAAATCAAAAACTGTATGTATGCATTTCTGTCAGCTACGAAGACATCATGATGGACCTAAACTCACGCTGGACGGAACACCTATTCCAGTTGTTGAGGAAGCAAAATTCTTAGGTATTATCTTCGACAGAAATCTGACCTTTATTCCACACCTGAAGAATTTGAAAGCTAAATGCTTGAAGTCTCTAGACTTACTTAAAGTAATAGCGCACACCGACTGGGGTGCTGATAGGAAAGTCATACTCAGTTTATACAGAACATTTATTCGCTTCAAACTAGACTATGGTTGCGTTGTCTATGGTTCAGCTAGGAAGTCCTATTTGAAGATGCTCGACCCAATTCATCATCAGGGAATAAGACTTGCCTTGGGAGCATTTAAGACATCCCCGTGTGAAAGCCTACTCGTTGAAGCAACGAACCACCTTTACCACAACGTAGAGAAATGCTTTCTGCACAGTATGCTGTCAAATTAAGTTCAAACCCTCTGAACCCTGCTTTTTTGGCTGTTTTTGAACCCAAATATAAAACCTTATATGACAATAAAACAAACGTCATACCTACCTTTGGAATTAGAATATTACCATGCCTTGACAGTACCAAAATTGATCTTTCAAAAATTCTGAAAACGACCGTCTCCGAAACACCTCCCTGGCTACTTCAACAACCAAAGGTGCTATTCACATTACACGATGGAAAAAAATCGGAGACAAACCCTTCCATCTTCCACAACTCTTACCATGAACTAATCGCCCAATTTCAAAATTATACAAGAATATATACTGATGGATCAAAAGATCAGGAAAAGGCTGCTGCAGCCTTCGTTAGTGGAAACCACACAACAAAAGTTCGCTTGCCAAATGGTACATCCATTTTTTCAGCTGAAATCAGAGCAATAGACCTTGCATTGCAATATATTGAAAGCAAGCGTATTTTAAATAGCATCATTTTCCCCGATTCACTATCAGTACTTCAGTCACTACATAATAGAAAACTGGAGAATCCATTATTAGCTAATGTTCTCCTGAAACATACTGAGCTGAGTACCTCCCACAAAATAGTATACTGTTGGTTACCCAGCCATATTGGAATGAAAGGTAATGACAAAGCAGACCGCGCTGCTAAAATGGCTCTATCACTGGAACCATCTCATTTTAATACACCGTATACGGATTTTATACGTAGTATCAAAGAATGTTTACGTCAGAAATGGCAGGCATCATGGAATGATGCCGTGAATAACAAACTTCATGCCATCAAGCCAACCTTAGGAGAATGGACTCCTTCCTACAGAGCCGTCCGTAGGGAGGAGGTAGTCGTTGCAAGAATTCGAATCGGCCATACTTATTTAACCCACTCCTATATACTAAAAGGAGAAGACCAACCAGAGTGCATATCTTGCAATGAACCATTCACTGTTAAGCACTTTATGTTGGAGTGTTTCGACCTCCAACCTACGCGTAACCATTATTACAACGTGCATGACATTAGGGAGCTCTTTGATACAGTTTGCATTTCCTATATTATAGACTTCCTGAAGGAAGTAAATATTTATCATAAGTTATAGCTTTTATGCTATCACCTTAAACAGTTTTATGTGCTATATATACCGTCGCTAGATTTTAATTACGTTTCATCTGTTTTCCTTGTCATACATCATTTGCACTCCCCGTTGATCTGGAAACTTTATTTATCACCGTTACTATTTTATCGTTTTACCTTCAACTGTCTGGTTTCGTACCGCTGGTCGATACGAAACCTTTTACCACTTTTAAATGATGAACGATATAACCTTTTCTATGGCGCTAAATAGCCTCATAGTGCTGGTGCGCCGTAAAAATTCAACTAACCAACCAACCGTGTTGCATGAGTGGTATAAAGGCTTGCGTGATCTTTCCTGTCCTCCATTGACTACTCTAGAGATCTATCGCATCGAAGCTCTCTTAGCCCAGAGTGCGGAGATAAGGCAAAGAAACGGATACTTGACAGATCGTTTCAAACAAAAAGTCAGAATTGAATTGATGACTTATCATTACCTGTGAAAAAAAAACAAAAACAACACAACAGAACATGGATACCTGGGAACTTTATTACCTTTTGAACAATAGTTCGTATACTGCTTCTTGGAATCCTGTCGTGTGCGCTAAAGATGAACTACCTCATCGCAAACCTCAAGACCATCAAGCTTATGTCATCAACACGGACGAAAGTCATCTTCCAGGCACTCACTGGGTTGCCGTCTACTTCCCTCAAGAGAATTGTGTGGAATATTTTGATTCGTATGGATTACCCCCTTTGGAAGACGATATCATTGACTTTATGCGAAGAAATGCCCAGACGACACGATACAATAATGTAAAATTACAAGGCACAGATTCCATGGTGTGTGGACAATATTGTGTATATTTTCTTCATCAACGCAGTCTTGGATATCCTTTAGAACATTTGGTGACTTATTTTGATCGTCACTCTTCTAGAAACGATGAGAAAATAGATCGATGGTTTTGTGACCATTATAGTTATCTTTTGTCTTTAGCTAGGAAACGTAGTGTACATCAATAGCCTCATGACTTCCATCAATGGAAATCTCACATGATTTCACAACGTTGTCAACCTTGTCAAAAATAATTTGTTTGATGTTACTTGTTACTTGTGAGTTATGACTTGTTACTTGTTACTTGAATAAAAAATGTTGTGTTTTGAAAAAAAAATGTGTCTGTCGTTTGTTTTCAAAAAAACACTGTGAATATATGCTCTTTGACTTCTTTCTATCCCTCATCATGACATTCGCTATCATAGCGTTCCGACACTAAAACCGAGTAGGGATGTTTTCTATCGCGTCCGCGTTTGAACCATATAAAGCGGGTGGGTCTCCAGTCTGACCACCAATTAGGACAAAACCAAGGGTCTTCAATTTGGTTCATGAAGGCCCGCTACCAAAACAAAGCGTGATCCTTACGACTCCGCCACGTCGTCAAAAACACAAAACCTACATAATAACCAAATTAAGATACTAAACATGGAAGGGCAAACCTTCCCCAGATTGGTACAAACTAAACTTTCGGAAAACGGATAAGTACACTATGTACGCAAAATTCAAATTCAACAATAATACCCAATCCACCAAAATTAAAACTCAACAACTGCTTTACCAATTGAATGAGTGGCTCACACAACATTGGTATAAGGAAGTCCATTAGAATAACTGGACTAGATGTGGCAAAAAAAAAAAACCCGACCTCACCGTTAGGTCGGGGCGCATGGTTGCGGGTTTGGCTGTTCCCTGTGTGGCTGCCCCTGGGGCTTTCGGGCCGTTTCTGCGCTGCCCTTTCCGGGTCTCTTTCCGCCTTTGCCTCGTTACGGACCTGTCGGCTTGCTGGGTATACGAACTGAAAACAAACTAGGGGGTTATGGTGGCACCATACTCATAACCCCTAGGAGGACGTGAGGGCACAATACTCACACCTCGAAGGGCCCAGCCTTGGGCTCTGACAGGCAGTGGTGGCATCATACCCACACCTCCGAGGGCCCAGCCCTGGGCTATAACCAGTCGCGAAGCACAGAGTGCACATGCGACTATAATCCATTCAGTCAGTCAGTCAGTCATTCGCGCCATCTCGGTTCACACTCACAGGATCACACATCGACAGCGGCCGAGGAGGAAGGATGTGCGCCACGCTGCTGCTGTGTTCTACAAATACATTGAAGAAATACATTGAAGCAGCACTACAAGGGACTGAAGAAAAACAACAGGAAAAACAAGAAAACAGATGAAAAGGATACATGCATGGAATTTATCAAAGGATATCACCGAAACTGACATTTTAGGACTACAAACAGCAATCTACACGCCGAGCACATGGCTGCAGCTGCAGGGGGTCACTCCCCTGAACAAAGGAACAAAGGAAAACTGACCACGGAATGGACTAGACAAACTACACAACACACACATCGCGTAAGGTAAAGAATTCATATTATAACTATCAATACTAATATTCACACTAAATTAACTAATATAAAACTTAATCTACTCCGCATTTATAACAAACGTAATATTAGTATAATTCGTCTTTTGCATAAAGCAGGACTGACTTACAGCGCAAGATTAATATTTCACCTTAATACTAATAAGCTCACTATATAAATACTAAACTTCCCATTGTTATCTCACCGTCTACTCAATACTCTCCCGTAAGGGGAAAACCCCTTTATAATTAAAACATTAATACTTATGCTACACTAAAACTAATATAAAACTTAAATCTACTTCCAAAACTCGTTAGTCAATAAAACTGCACTTGCTATTAGTCTAAAATTAAGTAAAACATTTATTATTAACACACACCACATTCATGCTGCAAATTTAACATACTTAAAATTCAATTGCAATTCATAAACCTTTCGTTTATTATATAAAACACCAAAATAAGCTGATTCCGAACAACCCTTTCAATATTTCATCTGGGTGCCACTTTCATTAATGGTGACATGCCCTATGGTTCACCCCAATAGGATTGTAACACTATACATTATACAGCGCAGTGGCAGGACGAACCACGCAAGTCAATGTATACACTATACAATATACAATGCAGTAGCTAGCAGGACGAACCCCGCAAGTCAATTGTATACACCCATCGATGAGTCATCTTATTGCTGATAACAAGATTAGGCACTAAACCGCTACCTGAATACAAGCATATTGAACTGTACGGCATGGAATCTCTAGTTTCCCACACTAAACGTACTTGTCGTAGAACAGCGCTAAGGACGTACAAAAACAACGTTATAGAAGCGGCTTTTAAACATAAGGTTAGAGGATATATACGGTCAATCACAATGCAGAATCCATCGTAGAATTAAATCAAATAATAAAATAACTCAATCCCTTATACTTAAACAACCCCATTTCACTTATGAAATAATTAAATAATAAAGAGGAAAATGTAAACCAACAAAATAAATACCCACAAATTAAAATATAAAAAAAAAAAAAAGAAAAAAGAAACATTACTAATACAGACGGACACTACTACACAGAGCAACTGCAGAAAAGATCAACAACTTGTTAGAACGGACCAAAGGATCACCCGCTCTACACCATTTGAGTCTACCAGCAATCGAGAACAGAAAAGGAAAAATGTGCAGAGAAAAGATGCACATTTTCACTCGATCGCAGCTAACCACTACAGAAGATGTCAACATCTGCCAATCTGAAAAGATTGATAACTTGCCTATCTGAAAAGATTATAACTAACTTGCCAATCTGAAAAGATTATAACTACTTAACTCAAATTGCCAGACAACCATCAAAAAAGCAAGGGGCAGTCCAGGTCGCACTATCTGCTGCCCCACAAATCCCCAACCACCCCCCACCGGACAAGCATGGCATACCCGGACAAGCATAGCTAAACCCGGACAAACGAGCGGACAATAACAAAGGCAAGTGGCAGTCCAGGTCGTCCTTCCTGCTGCCACACAAACCCCCAACCCCACCGGACAAGCATAGCATTCCCTCGGACAAACTCAAAGGCAAGGGGCAGTCCAGGAGGCTCTACCTGCTGCCCCATAAAACCCTATCGGACAAACACAGCGCATCCATATCGAGTTGCAATTACTCCTTGAAAGAAGGAGGTATTGCAGTACCCAGCTCATATGGCCCCCACTTAAAGGGAAAAAACAAAACCGAGGGTCTTCAATTTGGTTCATGAAGGCCCGTTACCAAAACAAACATGATCCTTACGATACCGCCTCGTCGTCAAAAACAAAACCTACATAGTCACCTAATTGAGACAATACAAATGGAAGGGTAAACCTTCCCCAGATCGGTACAATTTTCGGAAAACGGATAAGTACACCAAGTACGCAAAATTCATATTCAACAATAATCACCAATAATACCCAATGCAACAAAATTAAAACTCAAATGAGTGCTTTACCAATTGAATGCGTGGCTGACACAACATTGGTATAAGGAAGTCCATTAGCATAACTGGACTTGATGTGACATTAAACCCGACCTTGCCGTTAGGTCGGGGCGCGTGGTTGCCGGGCTTGGTGTGCCCTGTGTGGCTGTCTCTGGGGCTCTTCTGTAGCGTTTTGTCGCGCTTTTTCCGGGCTTTTTCCTCCTTTCTTCGCCAGCTGTCTGCCGCTTGGATATCGACTGAATACCAAAGGTCAGAGGTCTATCGGACAAGCGATGGTCAAAGCCCAGCTCGGGGCTAAGTGCCTCTTTAGGGGAGCAGTGTCGCCCAGCCGAGGGCGGCATCCAGCCATGGCCGAGTGCCCCTCTTCAGAGGTTATGCCCAGCCTTGGGCCTGGAGTGCCCCAATTGGGGCCTCTGGTCCAGCCTTGGACCCACAGTCGTAAGGCACATAGTGCATAAACGACTATAATTCCTACAGTTGCAGTTGCAGTTGCATTCGCGCCATTGGATTTTGACGATCAGCGTTCAAGATAACAGCCTGCAGCCGCAGCAGGGAGTCCACCACGCTGCAAGAACAAAGGAACTTGGGCTGACCACTGACCACAACAAACAAACACGGGACAATAAACTGACTGTGTACGTACTGCTACTGTAAGTAATAGAAGTAATAGAATAAATATATTTACTAACTCTTACTCACTCTAAAACCCACAATTTAACGACATAAGTAACAAATTACTAGGAAATCTAACCTATACTGTTCCCTATTCACTTTTCACACCCACACCCACCCACTCTCTTCGCTACACTTTCTCCACCATTATCACCGCTACTTTTAATATAAATCTAACACAGTACTCACATACTATTATTATTATTATTGTCTCATTATTGTGATCCCCTCTATTAATCCAATACGCTCACCAACATTAATAGCACCATAAATAACATTATTATTAATACTACACGCACTACACATAAATCGTACCATACCAATTATCATCATTACTACGCAATACACATAATTCCACAACTCTATCATTATTGGTAATATTATCATTATAACTATCATTACCATAATTATTAATCTCTTAATAGTGAATCCCTAACATAGACTAACGACACACCAATACCAAAACCTTAAATCAACGTAATAATTATAACCCACCTTAAAGCGATACACATATAACCATTAATACTAGTATTCTCTTACTATTATTAATATAAATCCACTCACCATTAATATTATTAGTATTCTTATTACTATTAGTATTCTTATTACTACCTCCGAATTAGTAATCTTAATATCGTAAGTAGTACACTAATACTTAAAAAACCAAATACATAAAGTGCCCTTCACATAGTGCCATACCTATTATTAATGTTATTATAATTAGCACCACTATCTCACTTAACAAATATATTACCTAACTTATACGCAATACATATAATAACACAATATCATTCTTAATTTTATTGTTCTTTTATTGTTATTCTTATTAGTATCATCATTGACACTATCATCGCAATCCAACACCAACAAATAACATAACATAAAAATCACTCTACCAATTACCCTTAAAACAATATTTTCAAATCACATATAAAACAATATTCAACTAACTATTATTAATACTTCTCCCCTATTACTATCATTACCAATATCACCACTATTAATTAACATATAATATACAGGTAAGATCAACAAAATATACGTGTAAAATACACACATTCTAGACCATACCATCACAACAACATGGACCGGAAACCCGTCAACAAAGTCAAACTTCTACAAAGGAAAAGACAAGATGCCATCAAACTGAATAAACTCTACAACAAGATGAGGAGAACATCAACCAACACAGGGACACCACGTCAACACACCAATACCACTACTACGTCTCCAGAACTGACAACACCCATTAAAGTGGGCACGTTCCACTCCACGACAACAACGAGACAAATCACCAAAACAGTACTGACGCCAAACGCGAACAAATACAACAGGCAAAACACCACCCTGCTTACAACACCCATTACCACCGTCGAACAAGCTCTAAACCTCATTCAAAAACCAGAAACACGGAAACCCATACACATACAGGTACATGCGCACACGACCAAGGCACCACAGGAACCCATACCTATGCAAGTACCTACCCACAAGGACATACCACAGACAATACACCCAGGTAGGACTCTGGCCGGAGCAACAACAACAACTACGCTTAGAACACAAGCCCTCCAAAACCAAAGGTCAAACCAAGATTCCGCAACAACATCAACAACAGCAAAATCGACTCTCAATAGAGCAACCACGCAATCACACATTCCCAGATCACACAGCTTCCACCCATATTGGCTGGCCAACAACAAAACCAACAAGAAAAGGAAAACCCTACCACTTGACAATCCCACACCTGGACCATCAGGAGCACAACCAACAAAGGTTAAATCAACACACTCGGGCACCACAGACTACCAAAATGAACAGGATTGTCATAATAAACAACCAACATTACTTGAACTCATCAATACCAGCCTCCTCTACAACCATGAGTATGAAGATCTACCCCTCTACCCCAAAGGGAAACAACCTCTCAAAGGACCATCTAAAACCAAACGAACAAAGATCTTAACAACTCTTCCAACACTATCATTCAAACCAACAACCAATCAAGTAGGGGTCATTTCAACTTCATCCAATCCACCACTTCAACAACCAATACAAACAACCAACAAGAGGCCAAGGGGAAACCTCAATACCAACAAAAAGACACATTCGATGCAAAAGAAGGAAAAACTACATACTAACTGCAGTTTTGATGGTATATCCACCAACACCGACCAGGACAACAACAGTACCACAAATCAGGACATATCTGATGGCCACATAGTTGCACCACCAACACCTTCCAACTGCCGCAACAAAACATATAGAGGTCACCCCGCTTATAAGACTCTTTATCTCACCTGCCCCGACGATAATACAACCAGGAACATTAACCTCAAGACTTTGGCCAACACCCTTTCAAAACACCACAGAGACACATTCCGGATAAAAACACTACACACCGACCAATACATAGCCATACAATGCCACTCTAAAAAACAAATGAGAACTTTTAAGGGAATCAAACACATTAATAAAACTAGAATCCGAATCCAGGAGCGCATAGCCCACCCAAGCAACACTACGTCACACCAAAAGCGGCCACCAACGGACAACATCACAAGCGCTAGAACTGATATTAACAGAGCTAAACCAAACCACAACCACACACCAAACCGGAAGTCAACCATCACCTTATTCCAATGGAACTGCAGGAGTCTTAAAAGTAATCATGCCGAACTAATAGCTTCACTAGATGAGGGTCACAACAAGCCGGACATAATATGCCTACAGGAAACAAGACTTACACCTGATCACACCAAACCACCGATACTCAAAGATTACGATCTCTGCTTTCACAAAACTCGACCACTGGGGAACGGGGGAGGGGGACTTGCGACCTACATTCACAATTCTATTCCGGAAGCCACAGAAATCAAGGTTAAAGCCCATACAGAAAACCTCCACATTGAAATACAAGGAATCCAGATTAAACTAGGCAACAAACAGATACAAATCTACAATATCTACGACCCCCCTACCCACCATACCGACCCAACCTCAACACTCCAACAACTGATACCCCACAACAGCAAGAACATAATAATTTGCGGTGACTTCAATGCCCACAATGAATACTGGGGTGGGGACAGAACCAACACCAGGGGCAAGCAAATCCTCGACCTAACCACAAACGGACAACTACACATACTAAACACAGGCACACACACTCGTATAGATACTAATACAGGTAAACTCACAGCTATAGATCTGACACTAGCAACACAAGATATCTCACAGACAACACAGTGGGAAGTCTTACAACACAGCACCTTGGGAAGTGACCACTTTCCACTCCTAACAACCATCCACTTGCAGCACATCAGAGAACAACAATCGAAATCACCAAAATGGAATACGGCTAAAGCCGATTGGACTCAATTCAACTTCATCTTACGACATATTCAAATCGAGGACCTTTTTAGCAACGACACGGAAGAGTTTTTTCACAACCTGACAGAAGCCATCAACACAGCCGCGCATGAAACAATACCAAAAACAACTCCACAAACATATGCATCAACAAATAAACGACAAAGCTACTGGTGGAACGCACATTGCGCGGAAGCAACACGTCAGAAGAAAAAAGCACTGAACAAGTACCTCAGAACCAAACTACCCTCTGACCTTAAAATCTACAAGGAATGTGAAACTACCGTAAAGGAAACTATTCTAACAGCAAAAAAAGAATCATGGAAGTCGTACTGCTCCACTCTCACCAACAGGACCAAAACCTCAGAAGTCTGGTCAAGAATTAGAGCCATCCAAGGACACAAAATTACACATACACCTAAAATTATAGGAGCCCAAACGGACCAGGAAAGGGCACACCAACTCGCCAAACATTTTGCCCAAAACAGCAGCAATCAAAATCACAACACCGACTTCATGCAACAACGACAACTTATGGAAAACACACACCCACATCTATTTGACGATCAACATACTGAGGAACATGCCAACAACACCCCCCTAAACAACACCTTCACTATATTCGAATTGGAAAAAGCTTTGCTTAACAAAAAACCTACAGCACCTGGAGAGGACAACTTAGGATACGCAATTTACAAACATCTTCCACCTAACATGCAACATATCACACTGCACCTGCTCAACAGTATATGGGACACCGGAAACCTACCATCCTCATGGAAACAAGCCATAGTCGTGCCCATACCTAAGCCCCGCAAAGACCCTCAACACATCAACTCTTACCGACCAATTTCATTAACCAACTCCTTGTGCAAAATAATGGAGACAATGATCACGAACAGAATAAAACACCACCTAGACGCTAACAACCTCCTCTCCGAGAACCAAAGTGGATTCAGGAATAAACGATCAACGTTGGACCAACTCATTAGATTGGAGGCGGACATTAAACTCGCCTTCAACTCTAGGAAAAAAACCGACAGACATTTGGTTGCCATATTTCTCGACCTTGAGAAAGCTTTCGACTTAGTATGGACCAAGGGCCTTGTATCTAAACTCAACCAACTGGGTATCAACGGCAAAATGCATCGATGGCTAACTAACTTTCTCACGGGACGCCAAATCAAGGTGAGAGTTAACGGACATACCTCTGACACCCGAATACTCGAGAATGGGACCCCTCAGGGAAGCGTTGTAAGCCCAACCCTCTTCAACATCATGGTCGACAACCTCTCAACCTATTTAGACAACTCAGTGGCCATATCCCAATTTGCGGATGACAGCGGAATCTGGAAAGCGGGAAACCCCAACAATCAAGCCTTCGTCACCACTTTGCAAAAGAATCTTAATTCTATCTCCAAGTGGGCCGTCAATTGGGGCTTTAAAATTTCCTCTGATAAAACCGTAGCAATACTCTTCTCTCCTCCGAGACGACGATGTCCTGCGCCTCCCATTTTATACCTACAAGGACAACCTATTACCTTCGTACAACAGACCACCTTCCTAGGCATGACAGTAGACAACCATCTTACATGGAAACAACACATCACCACCCTTATACACAACTGCAAACAGGATATTAACATGCTTAAACATCTCCGGGGAACGAAATGGGGAGCCGACCAACACACCATGACGATGCTCTACAAAGCCCTCATCCGATCAAAACTGGATTACGGCTGTCAAATTTACGACTCTGCAAGCAAAACACTACTCCGACAACTCGACAGCATTCAATACAAAGCTCTACGACTCTGCACTGGACTCCTCCCTAACACCTCTAAAGAAGAACTACAGGTCATAACGGGGGACCTACCACTTCAACTCCGGAGAGAAGAGCTTATCGTCCGATACGCTATCCGAGCTTCCACGCTGCCGGAGAACAACCCAACTCGAGCAGCCTTCCACAACTGTAACAAGATATTTTCTACAAAACTAGTACCCTACCCTCCGGCCTGCGCTAAGATACACAGGTTACAAAATGAACTCCAACTGCCTGTACTACAAGCTGAACAACGCAAGGTCATCGATCAAGTCCCTTGGGCCAACAACAAACCTACAGTCAACCTCACCATACTATCCCTAGGTAATAAACATCATAACCCATGGAAGCTACTCGCTGAAATCAACCTCATCCTCGAACAATACTACGCACAACACATCAAGATTTACACCGACGGATCGAAGTCAACAACACTGAATAGAACGGCATCAGCTATCGTTGTACCATCTCACCACCATAAAATAGAGGCCCGTCTCCCTGACGGATGCTCCATCTATACTGCCGAATTTTGGGCCATCCAACATGCTCTGCAATGGATACAACAACAACCACCAAATAAGTACCTTATCCTCACTGACTCGCTTAGTGTACTTACAACGTTGGAAACAGGAACAGCACGGAGCCGAAACAACATGCTGGAGGAAACTATGTGCACTCTACGTCAACTGGGAACGAACCAGTATCAAGTGGAATTTCTCTGGGTCCCTTCCCACATCAATCTCGCAGGGAATGACCTTGCCGATCTAACAGCCAAGCACAGTCTTCAACTGCTGCACGTTCAAGACATCCCATACAGCGTACAGGAGCTCTACAGCCAAGCTAGACAACAGATAAATACCAAATGGCAAACACAATGGGATTTAACCATGAAAGGCAGGATGCTACACCAGATTCAAAGGGATGTCAACAGACACATCACACTACCCAAAACATTCACCAACGAGGAACTGCGAGCACTCAACCGTATCAAAACGGGGAAAACGCTCATTCTGACCGAAGGTGGAAAAAACCTCTCAACAGCAACTCATAGAATATGCTATCACTGCACATCCACTCAATCCCTCCAGCATACTTTCAACGACTGCAGCAAATACCAGATACAAAGGACGAAATTCCAGGAGTACCAACGTCGCATTGGATCCCACGAGACATACCCTGACATGCTTGATGCAACCAAAAACATTAACCTAATGCTGACCTACAACAATATAATCCACTTTCTACGAGACATAAAAATACTACATCACTTCTAAACCATACACCCACAACATATGATTACAAATAAAGAATCCATAACGCCTTCATTACAATTGCAATCACAATAAACACGTAATATTATATTCTTATTCTAAAACACACCAGGAAAATATTAAAACATCATTAAATTAATTCAACACGAAAAAACATAACAACATAATTAAAACCACACCAAACTCGCACTCACAAGTGACCCAATACTACACTTATAATAAACCCATAAATACACCATACAACATAAATATCTAGTCCTTAAATAACAAACAACCACAAATATTACTCCTAAAACAATAACATCTAATACTACCACACGAATAACCACTGACTACCTACCTCCTATCTACTCCCACAATAACAAATAACTCTATCACCCTCCCACAATAACAAATGACTCTATCACCCTCAACCAACTTTTGCTAACTCTATCACCCTCAACAAACCTTTGCTAACAAATATTGATTTAAAAAAAAAAAAAAAATCTACTCCCACAATAACAAATGACTTTATATCACCAATAACAAATGACTCTATCACCCTCAACCAACTCTTTTGCTAACTCTATCACCCTCAACCAGCCTCATATACTAGCACCAATAACACTATAACATATCAACGAATTACATACGAACGTACTTCACGGACACCACTCCCACGGACCGGTGACAGCACGAGACAACCACAAAGACACTCACTCTCATTGGCAGAGTAATGGGGAAGGAAGAAGAAAAGAAGAAGCAGAGGCGAAAGATGAAGAACGGGGAAAAAGAACATTACTAATACAGACGGACACCACTACACAGAACAACTGCAGCAAAGATCAACAACTTGCCACAACGGACCAACCATTGGAGTCTACCAGCAATCGAGAACAGAAAAGGAAAAATTGTGTAGAGAAAATATGCACATTTTCACTCGATCGCAGCTAACCACTACAGAAGATATCAACATCTGCCAATCTGAAAAGATTGACAACTTGCCTATCTGAAAAGATTATAACTAACTTGCCAATCCGAAAAGATTATAACTACTTAACTCAAATTGCCAGACAACCATCAAAGCAAGGGGCAGTCCAGGTCGCACTATCTGCTGCCCCACAAATCCCCAGCCACCCCCACCGGACAAGCATGGCATACCCGGACAAGCATAGCGAAACCCGGACAAACTAGCGGACAATAACAAAGGCAAGTGGCAGTCCAGGTGGGCCTTCCTGCTGCCACACAATCCCCCAACCCCACCGGACAAGCATAGCATTCCCTCGGACAAACTCAAAGGCAAGGGGCAGTCCAGGAAGCTCTATCTGCTGCCCCATAAAACCCTATCGGACAAACACAGCGCATCCATATCGAGTTGCAATTACACCTCGAAAGAAGGAGGTATTGCAGTACCCAGCTCATATGGACCCCAGTTAAAGGAAAAGAAACCGAGGGTCTTCAATTTGGTTCATGAAGGCCCGCTACCAAAACAAACATGATCCTTACGATACCGCCTCGTCGTCAAAAACAAAACCTACATAGTCACATAATTATGATAATACAAATGGAAGGCTAAACCTTCCCCGGATTGGTACAATTTTCGGAAAACGGATAAGTACACTATGTACGCAAAATTCATATTCAACAATAATACCCAATGCAACAAAATTAAAACTCAAATGAGTGCTTTACCAATTGAATGAGTGGCTCACACAACATTGGTATAAGGAAGTCCATTAGCATAACTGGACTAGATGTGACATTAAACCCGACCTTGCCGTTAGGTCGGGGCGTGTGGTTGCGGGTCTTGGTGTGCCCTGTGTGGCTGTCTCTGGGGCTCTTCTGTTGTGTTTTTGCGCGCTTTTTCCGGGCTCCGTTTCCTCCTTTCTTCGCCAGCTGTTTGCCGTTTGGATGTAGACTGAATATCAAAGGTCAGAGGTCTATCGGACAAGCGAAGGTAAAAGCCCAGCTCGGGGCTAAGTGCCTCTTTAGGGGAGCAGTGTCGCCCAGCCGAGGGCGGCATCCAGCCATGGCCGAGTGCCCCTCTTCAGAGGTTATGCCCAGCCTTGGGCCTGGAGTGCCCCAATTGGGGCCTCTGGTCCAGCCTTGGACCCACAGTCGTAAGGCACATAGTGCATAAACGACTATAATTCCTCAAGTTGCAAGATTCGCGCCATTCTACACAGAATAAAAAAATGAGCAGCAACATGGACTTGTTCAACAGATTAAAAGACATTTATTATCGGATAGTGGATGGAGTCTACGTGGTTGAAAGGATTGAAAAGGAATGGAGCTATCAAGTTACGAAAGACTTTGTAACCACTCAAATCACCAGCATAAAACTAGCCAAGGATCTAGTAGCAGGTATGACAGAGGAGCAAGTGGAGAAGATTAGAGGTTTCATTCAATCTAAATATGTGAGAGTAGGCTCCTTGAAACAGGCTCTTGATCATGTCATACAAGTGAGCTCCTTTCTACAAGACATATTCAATTTCACCGAGTGGTCTTTTGTCAAAAACTTGGGCTTAGACTCTTTAAAAAAAAGCTGAAGACCTGATGAGAAAAGTACTGGAGGAAGAGGTGAAGAAAATCAAAGAAACCTGGAGAAAAGAAGAGAACTGGACAAAAGAGAAAAAGGAGAAGGAAAACAGAAAGAAGAAAGAAGACTTTGAGAAATTAAACAACAATTGGATAAAAGTGCAAGAGAAATTTAGAGCTATGGGTCATCCTGACTGGATGCCAGAGAAAGAAAAGAAGAAAGGAATTATTCAAAAAGTCAGGAACTGGTGGAAGAACTGGAGAAGATAAAAGAAGAAGAAGAACTCCATTGCCTCGAAAAGATATTTATTTTCACTTTGCCTAAAAAAAAAAAATTTAAAACCCTTACTCTACTAAAACACGAACGCGCCTGATTCGTGTTTGTCTATAGCAATGACACAGGTGGTCTGACGTCACAGTACTACCTTGCTACATTGTTGCCAATGACCAGTACCATGACGTCATCCTACCTGTTCCATTCCTCTTGACGCTATACAGGCCCAACGTGTGCTAATACAAAATTCCCATTGAGGCTATATCCCCCCCGGCTGATATTTTGAGGCTATAAATCTTGAGGCTATCCTGCCGGGGCCTGTTTTTAACATTACGGTCTACGTGAGGCTATATCGCCGCACTACACTACTCAAAGAGCAGCTGAGTAATTAACCTAAGGATGCTATATTTATATTTTTAAAATTCTTGAACCAATTTATTATTTTTAATTTGTTTGATAATCGTAAGAATTACAATAAATTACAATAAATAAAAGTAAAATCTCCTGTAACATTATGTATTTTGTCTCTGATTATATCCACTTTTAAGGACAAAGGTTTTAAAGGATGCAAACCAGTTTTAAAGCTGATTTTTTTTTTTTTTTTAAATACATTCAAAGGTTGAGGTTCTGTACATTAACAATGCAAATTAAGTATTGGAAAACAATCGTACACTTAATCTAATACTTCTAATCACAGATAAACATTTTTATCATGATACGAACATGATTTTACACAATTTAATCAATTCGACTTTTGCGACAAAATATGTTCGTAAATGAAAATTGTGATAAGAAAACCTTTAGGAATGTTTAATTTTTTTTAATGTCATTTTACCTATAAACTTTTTTTATGTGCTATTGATATTGCTCTGAAATATATTATTTTAGCCGGAGCTTATGTACATTAGTATCACATGAAAATATAGACGTCTGTGAGGTGCGTCAAAATGGGTGACGTACAATACCATCCTTACAACCAGCGGTCGTCTGATGAAAGCTCGTTAAGAAGAGTACGAGGGAATATATCATTGTCATTTCTGGGCCTTACTTTGCTAAAATAACTAATGTTTCCAAAGGAATGAGAGATAGCACTAAGAAGTAGATTTCTTAAACGGTCAAAGTAAATACTTAAGTGCGTGAAAACTGGGGTTGAAGATGGACCACCCTGCTGTAGTGTATGCGTTTTTGTTTTTGTAAGGTGCTATAAATCACTTAGATCTTCGAGAAAGCACATGAATTTTAGAGAACGATTAAAATTTCGTTGCTAATGTACACTTAAAAAGAAAGGGGACTGAAAGAGTTACAATGTTTATCGACACAAAATGAATGCCGTAACGCTTCATGGGGAGCATTAATTATTTCTGGTAAAGGAAAAACTTTAGAAATTTAGAGCGCCGTCTGTTGTCATAATGCCATGCTAATCTCTAGTATATCATTATGACAACAGATGGCGACACGAGTTGGATAAACAAAGACGATAGTGATAAAACTTAGTATTTGCAAGGCCAAATCTGTATGAAAACAGCAGTTGGAATGATGTAATTGTAATATGGCAAGTTGATAAACAGAATATACAAAACTTGTAATAACTGACATAGCGTTTGCCTTACGACAAACTACAGAATCAATTCAGTAGTTGGCAAACTGCAAGATAAAATGACGCAGAACGAAAGTAGATCTAAGCACTTGCAAGCAGCCATTTATAGCTTTCATCAATGAATAGTAGCAAATTCATGACTAGAATTATGAATGTAGCACTTGCAATCAGCCATTTACAATAATGCAGAAGGAAACTACCACGTACAATATGCATCAATGAAGAATACAATATACATGGATAGAATTATGAAAGTAGCACTTGCAGACAGTCGTTTACAATAATGCATCAAGGAAGATTAGAAAATACACGCATATAATTATGGCGGTAATCCCCCTCCATAAGTGACAGCTTCTGTTGGTATTCTAACCTTAGCGAGAAACAAAGATTTTGCGGAATTTTGTACCTGTCTGAGATGAAATACGTACATGGGGTCCAAGACTTCAATGAGGGATGTATAAAAGTTGCACCGATTGTTACCTTTCTTTCACCCAATATTTCCTTCGTACTAAAAGTGATCCTAGGATCGTCGCTCTATGAGTCGAATAAAAATGTTAAACTCATTTCCAGGAACCCCACCTCCTCGAGACCTGAGACCTGAGATCACTGTTGCTTTAACGTATCGCTTCATACTGAACAGTTTGCATTGGAACGTGCGGGGCTGGTGAATAACATACACTAATTGCTTCTGTGGGATTCAGGATATTTATATACACTCAAAAATTTCTCATTAACAAATATTTTCCAACCTAATATGTAGTTGATGCATTTCACATTTATTGTCAAAATAGGCACTTTAGATGTATACAAACGACGATAATAACTATCGATTGGCTTCAGCTACAATTGTGGGGACATTCTGAAAAAAGTATGTTAGGACAATATAAAATGACCAACCTTCAAATTAAATGACCCAGCTATTTGTATCTGTATCAGATGTACTTTCAAAGATGCGAGGTTTAAATATTAAGTTGGTCATCTTGCCTCAAGAGTTTTTCACTGTACATCGCAGCAGATTAATTAACTTTTTAAAAAGCACTCTTGCCATTTACAGTGGGCATGATGTCATATTTGCTTATGTTTGCAAATAATAAAAACATCTCGCGAAAGGGGCGTATAAGTATTAATATATGTCACGTCTGCTAAGCGTCAGTTATAAAGTCATGGGGCGAGTGTTAAACTCTTACGCAATGTTACATGTCCGACCGTTAATCTTGAATCGGCACAGGCGATAGATAGCACCACTTCACACCTATGTGTTACAACTTAGTCCGAAGATCAGAGGGAAGCCCGTGGGGTGAACGGGGTGTGTTCTTATCCGTACCCAAGTTGACAGATAGCGAGAGGGACATTTTCCGCTAAGTTTGATTGGATCGGTCCACAGCGATATCCAATCGGAACAGAGATAGAGGGCGTGATTACAGTGCAGGCCGAATTATAACTTTCAGAACTCTAAGAAAAAATTTAGTTTCGCTTGGGAAGATATGTTAACAATAGGGTTACTCCGAGAGAGCCACTCGTAATTTGGCGGTAAAACTTAGAGGTAGATTCTAAGGAAAGACAGCTTCGAAAAGGTCAGTAAGTTATTTGCTCGATTTTTGCAGAATATTACAGCATCATAAGTGTAATTACTTGTTGTATGTATACTTAATTACTAGCATCGTTTAGTATGTAGAATTACCTTTGTAGTGTTTCGTTTACATGCGTATTTGAGAAATGGGCTTGAGTTTTACATAGAGAATTATGTAGATTGTTAGCTTGTGGTCAGAATTAATTTTGTAATTCGCTGTTAGGTTACTTCGTAGTAAAGCAGTGCATTTATTAATGCGTTATGTTAGAATTTACGCATGCTTGAATTGTGAGTTTGGAAAATGGTTGAAGTACGTAAGATTAGTTACTATGGATGTATGCATATATCAGAGCATGGATATTTGAATAGTTGTGTACTTTGTATGAGTGTAAAGTAAATGAATGCGTCTGATTATTATGATATTGTTTTGCATAACGGGATTAGGAATATTTACTGATGTGACGCAATTTATTGATGTATGTATGAAAAGTAATTGATACCTTGCTTTATTATGACGTTTGTTTACAATGCAAGAACGTATGGGTATATCTATGTGAACGAATGCGTGGCCGAAGAAATTTAATAGCCGTTATGTGATGATATACTGTGTGTAGTGTGAGATAAGAGGGCTAAGGGAAAAGACTGTACCGTCCTTGTGTTTCCACAGGAAGATTTTTAGGGGACAGAGAACTTCAATTGAGCCCCGAGTCTCCAAGAGATGGAGACGGAATTAAGACTAGCCGAACAGTCGAAGTTGACAGAAGTCTAGTCGGTGGAGAGAAGGTGAATAGAAGGTGGAGGACGAGGAAAATGAGTCTGGAGGAGAAAGTCGAGGAGGAGGAGAAGGAGTATAGAGAAGTCGAGGAGGAGGAGAAGGAATTTGGGGAAAGTCGGGGAGGAAGAGGAGAAGGAATTGGGAGAAACAGGAGAGAGAAGAATACCACAGATGAGTAAAATACAAGGACAGGTGGAAATCGATCTCACACTGCTAATCAAGTGATGCAATAGGCTATTAAAGGGTCGAGCGGAAGGAGTGTAATCGGAAATTTGAATCATTTGATTATTGAATTGTTATTAAAACTTGTTATTCATTAAATTTCAACCTTTTTTGTATATGTTACCATCTAACCGTCGGCATTGCTGACTGGGGGCTCGGAGCTTTACATCTATCTTTCACTAATTTAACAACCAAAATCGAGCCTGGGTGGGACTTCTATAATAGTCTAAATAAAGTATAGGTAGCACCCCACCCAACCATAACAATCCCCACAGTATATATTCTGGAATGATTTTTCATTATCAGGAAATATAATAATGAGACATTAGAAAATGTCCTTATAATTAGTATTTGTATTTTCATTAATACGTTTATACTGATTAATTTAACAAATACCAGTTTTTTTTTTAAAAAAAAAGAAACAAATACGAGGCCATTTTGAACAAACACCCATCGATTGATCTCTTAATCTGTGTTAAAAGATTTTAGACTCGTCTGTGAACGTAATCACCGCACTCAATAGAATACTAGTGGCATAAATATGAAAATTGTTTTATATTGGTATTGCCCCTAATTGCTTTATAAACAAAGTCCTTTTATCGGAACAAAAAATATTTGTTCTCAGATGTGTAAAGCATATTTATATAATGGCGAACGTGGTCTTCTTTGTGTGTCTCTGGTCGATTTTATTATTGATTATGTTGGCTGTATGATGATTCAGTTCTTATCTCCATCAAATATCATCGTTGTACATATAAAACAGGCATCAATATTAAGAGCGAAAAGCAGGCTTTCAGTAAGTGTCAGTAATTTAATAATGCATGTACAGGTTTTGTTTCAGTCTGGCATCTTAATGGCAACTCTTGGATAACTTTCATAGAACCAGCTGACAGCTAGACCTGTACACAAGTAAATTTATGACGGTTGAGAATTAAAATCATCGGCTAGTAAATGTGAGTGAACCAATCATATTTTCTCATTCGAACAGTCATTGTTCCATACTTCGTATCGATTATCGATCAATATGTGCTTGTGTTTGAAAGATATATAAGAGCTTATTTTACTGGCTCGTTGATGATGATGTTGTTGTTGTTGTTGTTGTTGTTGTAGGGTTTAACGCCATTTTTCTGCACAAGATAGGCTATACAGGACACACGGTACTAATGGTATGGAAAAATGGGAACCAGCCTGGATATGGGTGAACATTAAATACAGTATATATGGGTTTGGGTGGCCAGGATTGGTTAATAATGTAAGTTATGTTTTAGGTAAAAGAATCTTTTGAGAGCTTATCCTAGTTGTAAGTGAAAAAAATGCAGACATTGTTTTATTGATGGAATTTCAGTCCTTTAACAGTCTTGAGTTTGGAACACTCATTACTAAAATTAGCACCTGACTCTTTGGTGTAGAATTGAAAGCACATGTTTCGAGCACATGCAGGTCCAGAAAATGCCGCGGCTCATATCCTTTCCTCTACACCGAAACTGACATCCAGGTTTCATCCATACTGATAAATATAGGTTTGATCATGGGCACTCAGAAATTTTAAGTTATTGAATTTTTAATATCATGGTGTTTGCATAGGTCTACTATGGGAACTGAATTAGTACCGTGATTCCTATATGTCGGCCAGTATAACTGGTGGAGGAAGAAACCTGGAAAACCCCGGGAAGAACCACAGACCCACGAGAAGCTACTGGCGAGCTTTCTCACGTACCCACGTTAGCCGAGCCTGGGCTCTTTGATGATTTATTTTGGTTTATGCATATTCATGAAAACTATGTAATCTCATTGTAGGCATCCACGATGAAATTTTTTTATGAAAACAAACTGCAGACGGCCATAACGATGGTGAACGTATAATGTCTCTGTCATATAATGTACATATATTTTCGTGGACATGTCCATGAAAACAAAATGAATTAATAATTTTATTTTTATTTTAATTTTATGCTTGTTACTAACAAGGTAAATCTTAAAACATCGTCCGTCGATCGGTTAATTGTTTGCCGATCAGTTCGTGAGTGAATATTTCTTGTTCGATCTATCTTACAGCAGATCCATTTAGGATTGCAGATCTGCGTCCACTGGCATTTGATAGTGGCAAAGTGCACAATGATAATCCGCAACACTTGAAGTTCTAGGTCAAGCTAGGATTACCACCACCACCGAGACCCATGTCCCCACCCCCACCGCATCACTGAAAAAATATGAAATTCAGGTGAAACTTTATAATAAGTTTGTCGATTAAAAAGGCGCAAAGGACAGGTGTTAAACTTTTTCAAAACATTTATCATTTATAGATGGAACGTTCCAAACGAACCCAAAGGTGTAAGGTCTCGAGCGAGCGAGGGAAAAATGCCTTGATCTTTATATGGCTAAGGATTTCCGATCAGGGAGAAAAACCGCAGTCGGACACACTCGATGAAGCATTTTCCCGGAAATCTATTTTCTTTGTCTCTTTTTTTTTCTTTTTTTTTTTTTTTGCCATTCAGGTATACACAAACCCTACCTCTGTGTGTGTGAGGGGGGGGGGGGAAGCCTGCTTCATACCGACATTCGTGTTGGATTTACTTTTGCGCCAATCTACAGGTATTGCAAACGCATACTCGAAATCTCGCCATTAATAATCTTAGGACATCGACTCTTATGTCAAAACTATCCTCTGCCCACGATCGCGAATTTATGTCGTTACGAGTCTATGCTCTTAAAATAAGCAAAAGAAAAGAGTGAAAGACAACAAGCTTTGTAAAATTTAGCAAATATAATTTATTTCCCTAAAATACTTAGTTAAAATGAGAAAAAAGAACTTAACGGTATTGCGAATTAAATCCCAATATAATCAAAGAATTGCAGACACAAGTCCTAATAATTGAAAGTCCTGAATAAAACTCAGTACAAGTCCCGAAGAAATCCAAAAACTGAAGGCGATGACGTGTCTGTTATAGCTTAAAGAGTGTTGATGTGTCAATAGTCTTTTGTTGAATTACAGTAATATAATTCCAGGTTTGAATTCAGTATAAATTCCAGCGAAAGTCTTAATCCAAGAATTTTATCAGAGCACTTTTGTATTTCCAGAGAAAATAATCACTTAAATTCGATAATTTGAAGAAAAAGATTCCAGCCCGAAAAATAATTTAAAAAAAAAAAAAAATACTGGACACAGCATACAACTTGATGCTGCTAAAACTTAAATCATGAATGGCGAAGTCCTCACAGTTGCAAGATTATATAGTTCTATACTTGATCTCAGGTCACAATTAGCATTTTCTATAAATACAAAATTAACTGATGAAAAATAACCTTCTAGAACAGTGGTTCACAAAGTGGGCAGTACCGCCCCCGGCCGGGGGGTGGGGGCGGTGGGATTACCGAGGGGGGGGGCGATAATGCTGAATAATGCTTCATATGGGGAAAGGTAGGGGGCGCTGAGGATAACCATGGGGGCGGTGGCCCAAACAAGTTTGGGAACCACTGTTCTAGCATGATCCTGATGATTACAAAACAATAACCTGATTGTGTATAATTCACTTAGGAAATTCCAAAACTTTGACCCAAATAACCATATTT
>JAECUM010011321.1:0-32692 GCA_016617855.1 Megalonaias nervosa | reverse complement strand
GAACCCCTCTTAAACAGCCACCTCTGGCAAGTTAAACAAGTAGCCTCTGGAAACAATTGTTCGCCTTAAAGAGGTTGATTTCTTCTACATGTTTGATGCAAAACTCCTAAACATTTAATTGTTGAAGAAAGATACTATCATAATAGTAGTGACCTTCAAGGTAGATTCGACTAATGTTAGGTCTCATTTACAGCGTGTGTACAATTTCTTACCACGAATGTAGCTACATATCATTGAATGAACTTCATGAACCTTAGGGTAATTCGTCCAGTTATCCTTTTGATTCAAAATAAATGCACATAATCTTGCCAAAGAAATGAAAATGTTTTGTAAAGACAATGTTTAAGCACTAGTCTTTAAATGTTTATTTTTACATCTGCTTAAAGTGACGTGTAGGCCAGTGAGGACTGGTACTACTTTAACATTTAAATGAATTGTGTGTACGTGCCACTATTATCATAATCATACATACGTGCTTGTTTTAATACTACTGTCATTGGAACTATTAAAACCTAAATACACAAAGAATGTGTTTTGTTGCTTACATTTATAAACCAAATTCACGGCAAGATTAGATGCTATTTGGTCAAGCATTGGCTCAAAATATGAACATTTATACGAAAGGAAGACCTACAATATCATTATTATTGGCATGAAAGAATACATTTTATCTATGGTTCTATTACAAATTAGATTGGAATTTTGCAATTAAATACATTATTCTACTTAACCAGGTTTACTCTGGATATCTGCGAAGATATGCCTGCGTATTATTCTACAACGTAATGTAATTGCAATAAAAACGAGTAACAAGGAAGTTATGGTGCATTTAACTGACCTTAAACAGTCTGTCAGATTGCTTCGGTTCGTGTAGCAGTTTTGGTCAGCGTATTGCAGAACGGTTTTTCCGAAGCGGGTCTTGAAATTATGTTATTTTGTCAATAATTGTACTGCCACTCTCGACAGACCTCGAAAAAGTATCCATGCTGTCTGTTAAAAATAATAGACACTTACAATGGTTATTTTGCACTTTGTCAGCAAATTTTATTTGTCAGCAAAACGCTGCAATTAGCAGACTGGTCGGCAGTGCCGGATTACCAAATAGGCAGAGTAGGCACC
Organism: Megalonaias nervosa; assembly: GCA_016617855.1. Lineage (NCBI taxonomy): Eukaryota > Metazoa > Mollusca > Bivalvia > Unionida > Unionidae > Megalonaias > Megalonaias nervosa. The sequence continues at coordinate 31,573 of JAECUM010011321.1, read as the reverse complement.
GGCCTAGGGGCCCCGCGACAACGGATCAGTAATACTGAATTGATTTGATCTTGATGTATTAGGAGATAATTTGCGAGGGGGGCCCCGAGACTTCGACTGCCTAGGGGCCTCCACAGGGTTTAATCCGGCATTGCTGGTCGGCGTATTATCACAAAGTCTAATTATATTTAGATTACTTCAGTCCACTTTGCGCAGGTCCATAAGCTTCCGAAACATTTATAAAGACTTTCGAAACCTTTTAAATACCATCTGCATCATTAAATATATGAGCCTGCGAACTCAAACTTGTAACTTCACACTTTATTAAAGGTAGATGACACCCACAAATATTACATACTTGCAGGGTGGTATGTATGTATGTGTGTATGTATGTATGTATGTATGTATGTATGTATGTATGTATGTATGTATGTATGTATGTATGTATGTATGTGTGCAGGGTATGTGTGCAGGGTTTAACGGCAGGTCAGCAGACAACTAGCTATATGTGTCAAATATAACGTGCTGAACTGACTAACCATCAATGCTGAGAGATCGTATCATTGGTATAAACATCAGCACGAGATATTTTATTTCAATAGTTAACTTGTTTACACACCAACATTGCGAGGACTTGTCGTGCTACATGTTTACACACCAACGTTGAGAGGACTGCACAAATTAGGTGTGTATTCTCTCATTTATAGAGCAATTAGCATTAATCTTAGAAAATTATTAATTACATACTTTTTGCTATTAGGGATATATTTAACAAGTCTTTCCAGTGACAAATGGTACACATTTAAATAAGGTCCTCCTAAGGTATGTCTTATAACATAGGGAAATATTGTTTTACACACTTTATTTACCTGTTATCATATCCTTCTAAGATTTTAGCCTTACCAATATGACCAAAATGTGTTACGATATAACTTCAAAAATCACACAAATTCCAATATTTAAATATTTTCACATGTTACTCCACATACATTAGGAGGAAGCATTAGGAGGATATCCTCCTAATGTCAGAGGTCCTCCTAATGTTGGTGTGTAAACATGGGGTTTTCCTCCTAATGTAGGTAATGTGTACACATACACACACTTACACACACACACTTACACACACACACATACACACACTTACACACACACTTACACACACACATACGCACACTTACACACACACAGACACACGCACACATACACACACTTACACATACACACACTTACACATACACTTACACACACACTTACACACACTTACACACACACTTACACACACTTACACATACACACACTTACACACACACTTACACACACTTACACATACACACACACTTACAATTACACACACTTACACATACACACGCTTACACATACACACACACTTACACATACACACACTTACACACACACACTTACACATACACACACACTTACACATACATACACACACTTACACAAACACACACACTTACACATACACACACACTTACACATACACACACTTACACATACACACAGTTACACATACACACACACTTACACATACACACACTTACACATACACACACATTTACACACACACTTACGCACACACACTTACACATACACACACACTTCACATACACACACACTTACACACACACTTACACATACACACACTTACACATGCACACACTTACACATACACACACTTACACATACACACACTTACACATACACACACTTACACATACACATACACATAGACTTACACATACACACAGACTTACACATACACGCACACTTACACATACACACACTTACACATACACACACTTACACATACACACACTTACACACACACTTACACATACACACATTTACACATACACACACACTTACACATACACACACTTACACATGCACACACACTTACACATACACTCACTTACACATGCACACACTTACTCATACACACATACACACATACACGCATATACACATACACACATATAGACATATATATGTAGATATATGTGTGTGTGTGTTTGTGTGTTCGTGTGTGATAATGCAGTGCCAAGTTAAATTTACACCCCACCCCCAGCGAGAGAATTTATGTACATTTTATTCGGATGATAACAAAGAAAAACATTTTGCCAAGCAATGTAAATAACTTTTCACTCGCTAATTTCAGTTATTTCAAATGAGAATTTCAGTTAGGTCACTAACTTGTTTATTTCTTGTGATCGATGAAATTGTCCACAACATTTGCACAAGTATGTATTTGCGGCTTGCAGTCTACATAAAAATGGCTTGGCAGTCCGGATAGTATACCACGGTCTACAGTTTGAGTTCCAGGGAGTCACAGCCGACAAAAGTTAAAATTAACACTAGTATTGGTCATTGGAGACGACAAACTTAATTAAGCAACACTGTTTCATCTGCTTTCAGCCCATTATTAAAAGATTGCCGAATTTCTAGTTGATTTGAGTGGCTAAATATTTGTAATTGTATCAGCCATGTTAGTCATTACTGAATAAAACCAAGACAAATGGCAATGTTTGTCGATTTGAAAAACTGAAAAAGAAAGGACTTATTCAATTATTTAAAGCTGGTCAACGCTTTCGTTTTCTTTTTACTTACAATGTGAATTTTTGTTTTTTTTTAAAATACAGATGCTATTATTTAGAGAAAACAATACAACTGTTTATCAGTGCATCGACAATGTTTTGCTCCGATATGCTTTACTCATGCAATATATATGGCAGGAACAGTTTATTAAACAAAGATAGGTTCGTAATTAGAGAGGGAGTGGTAAATGTGACAATATGGTATATCTGAGCGTGTACAATAATGGGTACGAACTGACCATCACCTTGGGTACGAAACGACCATCACCTCGGGTACGAAACGACCATCACCTTGGGTACGAAACGACCAATTTCTACTGGGTACGAAACGACTTGAGTACCGATTGACCATGAGCCGTTTTAAACATATTTTACATGTATACACTTAGGTTTCTCTTACGAGACCCGTTTTAGCATCAGTGTAGATCGTTTATCAACTTCTGCTTGAAAAGATGGAATGTGTGAGAGTTACATCGATCCCTGAACTTCACTCTTGGTTATAGCAGTAAACAAAAATGATTTGGATAGGAAACACCATCCTGTGCCATTCCTTATGGATAAACACCTATTGGGAAAAAACTACAAAAACAACTATCGTCCAGCAGTCTACACTGTGGAGGGGGGGGGGGCTACTGTAATGTCCCGTGTCGACGCCTGCACATGTACAAGCATATAAGTCTCAGTACATCTTAAGATTTCTTCATTCGTCCTGGGCAACAGTTTGCAGTGGTTTCACAGCACATATCCCAATGGGAGGGTGCTGTGAATTTGGGGCTGGGTACATACACTTCTTGTGCTGTGCGCTTCAATTGATTTGTAAGGTCAAGTGAATGATATTGTTATGTTTTGATACCTATAAAAATATGGACTTTTTTCACCTGTGTACTCTATTTTTTTAAAATTAATTTCTACTTTAGGCAGGATGATGCGACATCAAATTTTCCCATATTCATATGTTGTCATTGAGTTCAACCATCGTACCTTCTATTTAAACATCATCCAGCAGAATCACATGAAACTTCTTGATATATTTTCCCACGTTCTGATATAATACAAACATAATGTATGCGACAAAAGGTTTTAAGACTTTGACTAATCTCCATCTTTCCAGCCAAATGTCTCTTCCTACAGTTCTATCGATTACTGGTGTCAGCACGACAGCAAATGTGCTATAGAAGCAACGCTGCGTGAGTCTAAACCCATAGTTTGTGGTGATTCTTTGTCGCAAATATGAAGTTACACATTAATAATTCAGATGAAAGTGGATTATAGATAGTTGACCGAGATCGAATTATCTCATAAATACATCCTTCACTTGAATGTATATACATTTAATGTTAACAGCATGTACCAACTGAAATCCTTTTCACTTTTGTCGTTAGTATTAAACTCAGCCTAAAGCGCACTATTATATGCTATTTATGGGACTGGAAGCTCACGGGTGTTTGCTAGTCATTTATATTCTTCATGGTAAGATAACTGTTTTACATTCTGGATATTGACCTTGTTTTCTTATAATCTTGTATTCATGCACATCTTGGATGGATGGATGAATGGGCGGGCGGGCGGACGCATGGACGGACGGACAGACAGACAGACATAGATAGATAACAAATACAAGATAACAAATACAAGAACCCAAAGATATCTGGGGTCAAAGAGAATCTCACTATTGTTAATCCATATAAAAACTGCCAATATGATAATGAAGCACAAAACAACATTTGGTAATAATTCTCTCTCTCTATCTCTCTCAATATGTGTAGACCGCTCCGGTGGCCTAGTGGTTAGAGCGTCCGCCTCGGATGCGGGAGGCCGAGGGTTCGATCCCCGGTCGAGTCATACCAAAAACTTACAAAAATGGTACTAACAGCTGCCTCGCTTGGCGCTCAGCATTAAGAGGTTAGTGTTAGGACTGGTCGGCCTGGTGTCAGGATAATGTGACTGGGTGGGACATCATGCTACGTGTCTGCGGCATGATGCCCCAGTGCTAGACATCACTATAAACTGCCACACTGCAGACATCGTAGCGATATGACTGAAAAATTGTTAAAGCTACGTTAAAAATCATAATCACATCACATCACATCTCAATATGTGAAGATTACGTTTGTGTCTACACGGCAGTCATACGTTTTCAACATACTTTATTGAAAACGATCAATTCTAAGATGAACAAGAACAGTAAACAATAACAACCTATTGTTCTTTTTACCTACTGCGTAAAAAAGGAAAGTGTCATGTAAAACAGGCAAAGTATACATTGACATCATGGCGTGTCAAAAGTTCAAATATCAGCTTCAATGCATTTAAATATTTTTAACAGTATTTTTATTCAATATTTGCCATTTGCATGAAATAAATATTTTACTTTTTTCAAGCAGTTTTGTACTAAAGGATTATCTTTTTTATAATACCATTTATATTCAATATATTTTACATCGTTTAATTGATATTTTATATTCATTGTGGTTCTTCAGTAAATGTATTAATATAAAATATTTCATACAGAAAATTGCAGCATTTGATACAACTTTATTTCAACTTAAATTTGAGGTCTTGAATCACATTCAAATATTCAAACAGTTCTCAGGAATCCGGACCATACAAAAAATTCAAAGGACCAGAGGGTACAGGCGATGATGAATTGACTCTAGCTATTTACTTAACCGTCCCACTGATACACATTCCTGTAACAGGATTTGACCTGAATGGATGCTTGGATTAAATGACAAAACAACACAGTGTGATGAAAGATGGAAGTTTATGAAATGAATTCATTATAGTATATATAGTAGTATATATATATATATATATATATATATATATATATATAGTATATATATATATATATATATATATATATATATATATATCCTCTATAACATATACAGTGTGATTCTTTCACGCTCCAAACACATGACTCATTCGATTACTTAACACAAACATTCACAAATGAAAAAACAAAAATGTGATTCATATATTCAAAAATGAAGGTAAGATTCATATAATCTCATGTAATGAAAGTATGATTCATATAATCTCATGTAATGAAAGTGAGATTCAAATAATCTCATGCAATAAAGGTAACACAATTGTATTAGATTGAAACAACATCATCAATTGAAACAAATATGATTAATTGAATCAACATAACAATTGTACCAAACACATGACTTGTGAATCAGTCATTTGTACAACCCGTACAATTCATAACCACATATGACTCAAATATTTGTAAAAACTTGCAAACGAAACATTTTGATCTGGTTTACATGTCCATTGTCAAACCACACAGTTCTCCTGAATTCTTGGGTTGGCCCAGACTTGTATTGGCCACACACACACACACACACACACACACACACACACACACACACACCCTTTCATGGATCCACTATGCGCACAAGTTTACAATCAGCTCTTTCGTCCTTGTATGGCCTTGATGGTCACACCTGCTTCCATCCCCATACAGACATACAGACAGCCAGACAATCAGCCTGATACACCCGTACAAACACACACACGCACAGCTAAAATAAAATCAAACAGGTCATAATAACAGGTGTGGAATTAAAATCTACAGATACATGTTACTAAACTAAACTCTTAATATCAACTTGCAACAATTTAAAAGTTCACAACGTTTCAAATTCGCGTAGTGGTACAGGCAACATTTCACGCTACGACATTGACTGTTGTACGAGGTAATTATATTTATATTGATACTCGAAGTTAAACGCACAGTGTATATACTGACTGCATATAATTAGTTTGAACGAAGTATCACTCAGAAAAATAAAGAAGGAAAGCAACAATAAAATAAACAACACAAATAAAATAAACAACACAAATAAAATAAACAACACAAATTGAGTTGAGTTGCGTTCAGGATGATTTCAATTTTAATACACTCAGATATATTTCATGTTTCAACCATGTTCCTTTTGGTGACAGTACTGTCTAGCTTTACACATTTAGCCTCGTTCTCGATACGCTCATATAAAGGAAGATAGGGCTGAATATGCTCCAAATGCAGCAAACAAATGTAAATATGGAATATATATATCTATTTAAGTTATTTGTATGGAATATATGTATATTTATGTTATTTGAATTCCTAAGTAATACAAGAATACATGTATTGTCAAGACATGCAAAATCACCATGATCATTAAAAATATTATTCATCTTTTCTTTCAACAATTATTAGGTACATCTATCTCATAAAAAATATACGACTCCCTCAAGTATAATTCACGAGCCAAAGTTTTTCTGTGTGATATTTTGTGATAGACATTTGGCTTAAGTAGACAAATAGCAAGAGTTCGTAGTCTTTCAGATCATATTGTTATCTTGAATTTGAGTTTGTATCGCATTTTTGAGCTTACAAAAATGAAACTGATTAAAACTTAAACTTCCAGTGAAATGTCATTTTTTTGAAACTGATTAAAACTTAAACTTCCAGTGAAATGTCATTTTGTAAATACTGATTAAAAATTAAACTTCCAGTGAAATGTCATTTTTTTAAAAACTGATTGAAACTTAAACTTCCAGTGAAATGTTATTTTTTGATAAATTTCCTAGGTGGTTATTTGTCGAGGATTGGCTTCCATTGACCATCTTACAAAAGGCGGCTAACTATTAAAAAGTTAAACTAACTTAAAACTCAAAAACAAACAAAATGAATAGAAAAGAGCAATGAACAGGCATATTTGATAATAGAGTTAAAGAAAAGGACAAAGAAGAGATTACAAAGTGAAATAAGACAACCTATCCACAGGTCAATCTCAAATATACATCTATGCATAATGGTAAGTACAAAGACAAAGTTTTACTCCACTTTCTCACATTCCTATATGTGTAAGATCGTATTTTCTGGTGTGAAACACCCGTTGAGAATAGTACTATCTGCAGTATACAATCTGGACTCTGCGAATTAAGCCTCCAATCTGATTCTCGAATGCAATTTTCCTATCCTATACCGATAAGTATGAAGAATTCATTTAGTCTAGCAGCAGGGAGGGTGAACCCTACAAATTGGTTTCGAGCAAACATATCTAAAAATAAAGATTCACACGAAAAAAATAAAAAAAAAAGATCAATAACGTCAAACTGAAACCTCTAACTTATCGAGATTCTCTCTACAGTATCACTGCGGCGTTAGTTCGCGCTGTTACTTCGCCGTTGACATCCGTGTTTATAAAATTTTGTGAGTGATCTTTTATGTAATCGTGCGCGTCATTTTTGTTAGCCTACCCTCCCTGCTGCTTTAATTAAACCACTGTGTTATATCAGTAATGATCGGTGAAGCTCACTCAGCAAGATTAACTCGAGAGCGACAAGAAGCAATTAAGAAATATCTACCTTTTCATGATCGCGTCAAACAACAATTACAGCAACGCCAACAAACCCAAGAAGAATTTACAACATCTGCAGAACAATTATTTAAACCCATCACTGAAACCACGAAGGGTATCGTCCCTGTGTTAACGGAGACGGCAAAACAAACTGAAAAAATAGCGTCGCGGACTAAAAAAACGAAAAAAAATTTACGAGAACTTCCCGCCGAGCTTTCAGCGTCCATAGCTGCGGCGAGCGCGACCGCGCCAGAGACAGATCAAGCAGAAGATGATGATGATGACGCAGTCGCTGAAACCCAAGCCAGCTCTGACAGCGCCAGGATTAAATTATCTGATAAATTTAATGAGGTTTTCATTGACAGCATCGCAAAGTTTAACATAAATAAATTAGCTGAAGTTGCTTTTTTATCTTATGATGAACGAAAAAAATTTCTAAATCCCGAGTACGCCGATAAGAACATAAACAACGAGAAATGGTATAAATGGATTTTTCGTTTACGTTTTAATGTTGATCAAGCTCGAAGTAGCGACAAAAGATATATGACTTACAGGACAGCTATAGCGAATATGATGTCGACTTTTCAGGAAATGCAACAACGTCAACGTCAACCAGAACCAGAACTACCTATATTAGAATATTTTAAACCCCGCGCCGATGAATATATTCAAAATCCAGAATATACAGAACTTATTGCGGTAAATTATGAAGATCGATATAAATATTTAAAACCTGAATACGTTGATAGTTTTAATCGTGATGGTTGGATCTCTGCTGTGTATCTCATTTCTAAAAACCTTGAAAAAGTAATCGACGTTAATAATTATAATGCGTTCTATGAAAAAGTAATGCAGCGGATAAAATCCAGGGAACCAGGTCGTCCTAGATTAGTTTCACAAGGAGCTAAACCTAAAACTGTTTTTGGACAACTTACATCCTACATCAGAGGTAGCCCTGCTGATGAAGGTGCAACCGGGAGCGGGCTCCCTCGGAGTGGAATCACTGGCGCCGACGGCGTTCCCCGAAGTGAAACTTCTCAACGTGGTATTACTTCCGTTGTTTGCCCCGACAACGCCGTAGCTCATGTAGATAGATTAGAAATTCTTGTCGGTGGAAAACGAGCCGGTAATAATTCTCGCGAAATCACAAACGAAATCGCATCTATTTGTCAACGATTATTTACCGGTGGCATCATGGACGCGCATGTGTATCGGTCTCTCATCGATGAAATTACCGACGATTATCACAGCGACTGAATATCGATGATACCAGGCCGCCACTAACAATGTCGCACGATTAAACAGTTGTATACTAACATAGATGATCATACACGCCAATCAGCGCAGAACCGTCCACGTCAGGGTGGTTAATAGTCGATTACCCGTCTATGAAGCATTTTACGGAGATGGAATCGGTGATATTGTTAGGGGTTTATTTTCGAGAATCGCCCCAAAAGCAGCACCGATTGCAAAGCAATTAGGCATGAAAGCCATAGATGTTGTTCGTGATAAAGGTCTTAAAACGGTCGGTGATGTTGCCGGTAAAGTATTTTCTACGATCCAAGATAGACTATCTCGATTAGCGCAACGAGTGAAGGGCGCTCTAACACGAAAGCGAGTGCCACCAGCTCTACCGTCGACCGCAGAGATGCCTGCGCGTGTTAGTAAAATAATAAATTACACAGCAAACGAGAAACTAGCAGCAATGACGCTGTCATCGGCTTTACCGTCAACGACCGATGATGAAAAAAATATAGCAGCAAGTTTGATAGCGGGGAGCGGGCTCCCCCGAAGTGGTCTTCGTATTAGACGATGATCAATAACATAACATGTTTAAACGCGAATCTGATCCCGCATTTGATATGGAAGCGCCAATTCTCAAAGATGAATCTAAACGTGATTTTCAATTTTATTATTACGATGCGCGAATGCCAGATCAGCGTGGACGAATTGAATTACAGGTTCAAGATACGAGTAGATATTTCTATCCCGCATAGGCATTTATTGAAGCTGAAGGTAAAATCGTAAAAGCGGATAATACCGAATACGACAACGATGTTGGTTTTGGCTTTGTCAACAACGGTATCATGGCGTTGTTCGACAGTGCCACGTACGCCATCGACGGAAGAAACATTGAATCTTTTCAGAAAGATGTCGACGTTGCCACGACAATACTTGGCCTTGCGCGATACAGCGATGATTATTCGAGGTCGGCCGGCCCATCCATGATGTTTTTCAAGGATACTTCTGATCATCCGAGTCACAAAAATGTAACCATCGGCAGCGTAAGAAATTCCGCATGAACCGCAGAAACTCCCGCAGTAATATCCATGAACGCCAATTTTAACCTCGGATTCGCATCGCGGAAAGCAATGCTCAAGGATAGGATGGTTTCTTTCGCGATTCCGTTGTCGCATATCTTTGGATTTTGTAGGGGCGTCAGAAAGGTCATTTTCGGAGCCAAACATACAGTAGTACTTGTACGAAAAGCAACCGACGATGATGCATTATGGCACGTTGAAGGAGCTGACGCAGGTGCAACTGCGGCACTTCATGGTAAAGTAGTATTAACAAAACTTTCATTGTGGATGCCAGTAATGACCCCCGCGTTGACCGTCGAAGATAGCTTACTCAATTTCATGAGTGGCGGCGGCAAATCAGCGTTGTCATGGTTGACGACGACCACGGATGCCATCCAAAGTGTCGTCAATGGTTTATTTACGTGGCAAATAGCATCACAACAGGGCATCTTTGCACAGCGACATATATTCGTTGCTTTCCAAAGTACTGCACGATTAAACTCACAAATACGTTCCGCGATGATATTTCGGCGTCAGTGAGGTGTCGCTGCGGATAAATGGGCATCAAGAACCCTCCGAGAATATTTTGTTGAATTTTGAGATAAATCATGTAGCACGTGCGTATCATCGTCTGATGTCGTTTATGGGGCGTGATCAAAATGTTGATACTGGTTTACAAAAATCACAGCTAGATTTTATAACGTTGTATCCGATTTATTATTTTTCACTGGATCATTTGGATTTGTTTAGACAGTCCGTCGTTGACATACATTTTCGAGCTCGCATTAACAGAAATATCGTAGATATATCCACGCACAGAGCCATCGCCGTTATATTATCCGATAAAGCAATGCTCGTAGAAGGTGTTGGTGGTCGCATGAGAGTCGTTGATGCTCCCGTAGAGAATATGCAAACGCTGATTTAAATCAGTATTTAGAAATCAAATATATCTCATAAATGTCATATCATGATGTTAGTGTCAGTCTGACCCCGGGTCAGATTAAACGATTACAATCACCGTTAGCATCACGATGCGGAACAAAAATAACATTAAAACACGATCAAATGTCCGGTGCAAATAAATTATCGTTGACGAAACGCCAATTTAAAAAATTTAACGAAGCTAAACACGCCAGCAAAGGAATACGATTAAATCTTTCCGTGGGTGCCATCAAGGATTCTATTAAAACCGGCGGAATATTTCCGTTTCTCGCAGCGTTACCCGCGTCGATAGCGGCGGCGGCCCCTACGGTCGCAAAATCAGCCGCGTTAGGTACTGTTGGAGCTGTCGCGGGAAGATTATTCAATAAAGCGACAGGTGGACCCGTATTAAAAAAAGGACGACGACGAGTCGGACGCGGATTAAGACTTCCATGATCTCGACCTCACGTTGGTCGCGGATTAAGAATTCCAGGGTCTCAACGATGACGTCGTCAACGATAGTTCCACTATCGAATTTTGATTTACTCGATGCTGCTGCGTGGTTGCGTATAAAGAATTTTAGAGGTGTTTTTATGCGTGATCAATTACCAAAAAATCCAAATCTGTCAGAAACAGGTATTATTAATCTCGATAAAAGCTCTGGTCGTGGCACTCGTTGGGTTGCGTACGCGATTGATCCACGTGGAATTATTTATTTCGATTCGTATGGGTTGGCGCCACCAAAAGAATTTTTAAAATACGTCGACAGAGTGCAAAACACTCCGGTGCAAAGTACTGCACTTCAAAATATTCCAATCTGGTACTCAACGCTACCAACACAAACATTAACGGATCCACCAATATGTGGCCGTGAAGCACTAGCAGTACTTGGTGCTGTATCAAGATCAACGAAACCACCTCATAAAGTTGTACACGAATATACATTAAATAATCGCTAATCATATAATGGTAGATATTTACGGACGATCAGCTAAAACCAAACCTCAACAAGAACCATCCGAAGACTTACTAAAGCGAGTAACACGGCAGATCAATGATGAATTATCTGACATGCTCAATCTTGCCAATGTCGACGAAAACGAACTTGTTGTATTTCAAAACCGCGAAGGAAAATTGAAGACGAGTAATATTTCCATCAACGATATCATTGTGCGTAATCGCGCGTCTCGAGTAGGCCTCATTGCCGTGTACGACAGCGAGGGTAAACTTGTTCCTAGTGTCGTTACTCCATCGTCGATCCGAGAGAGTATAAGTGAACGATTGTTAAAAACCGCTGATATAATGAACGGTGTCATTAACATGAGCAACAACAAAATTATTAGTGTAGGTGAACCGACGGATAATTTCGACGCTGCAACGAAGAAATATGTAGACGATAAGGAAATTCCAGTAACAACTTTGTTGTCGACAATCAATGATGGAATGGCCGCATTTAGAACTGATCTTTTTCTAATCATGTAAATCTGTTTCTGAGTTTTCGTAGAAACTTGAACAGAATAAATGAAGAATTTTTTGGAAAACCAGCAAATGTTGATATTAAACTCGCTGACATACACATGAAACTCAGCGATATTCTCAGTGGAATTCCTAATATGGTTCAAAAAACTAATCTGATTAAAATTCCTCACGCAGCGACTAATGTTGCCGTCAACAATATCGTGTACACGGTATCATCAGGATCATCAACGTGGACACCGCAAAATAACACTATTAAACATATCGCAGAAGTAACCGGTGTGTACAGGTTGTCCCTGTTCAGTTCTGCAAAATTTATAATATTTACTACATTTTCATGGCGCTATTCAACCGATAATTTTTCTGGGACTGTATCTGTAGTGTTAAATAAAGATACCGAAGAAACGTTTATACTGGTATCAGATGATAAAAAATTAACCGCTGCGTCTTACTGGTGGTGCATAGAATTCGTAGCTGAAACACCACCTATTGTCTAAAGGACAACGTCTTAGACAACAACAATTAAGTATAATGATAGACGTTGATGTTGATTGCGCTCACAGATACAGATACGATCAAGTAATAACATGGCAGAATAAATTAAAAACCATCATCGATAATTATACAACAAAAATAAAGAAATATCGTAGACGTGCAACTGTCGTTGATATTGTGGTTTATTCGGTTTCTACGCTAGTTGCTGGAACCGGCGTAGTATTGTCAACGCTGACGATGACGGCGCCGATCGTTGTAACAATCATTGTTTCATCGTCAACGTCGATCGCTGGCATATTTAATATTATCGCGAAAAAGATAAATACATGCACGAATGAAAAATTGAACGAGTATACGATGAAATTACATACTGCAACGACCGCATATTATAAATTGTCATCGTTGATTTCTTCATCACTTAATGATGGAATAATATCCGATGAAGAATTCAGTATCGCAATAAAGATCTACATTGAAGTATTCGACGACAACGTCGTTAATGATGTCGTGATCGGTGATTTAAAACAATAATAGTATAATAATGGCTGAGTCAAGGGAATTACTACAACAGATCCTCACTAATACTGCTCCGGTAAGAACCACAATGATATCAGCGAGTTCAACTTCGCCTGAATTCAGTATTAATTTTCCAACTGCAATACCAGCATCCGAGATAGGTCTAGCGCAATTACTTGTTTATTATAGTTGGCCAAATATTAGGTCAAAATCGTTTGGTGGACTACAACCGAATAATTCATTAGTATTTGCAAATAAAAACAAACCCGATGGAGCTCCTGATTGGCAAGTAGTCAGTGTACCCACGGGTAGTTATCAAATAGAACAGATCAATGAAGAATTCCAACGCAGAATTAAATCCATCACAGGAAAAGAATCAAAGATTGCCATTACCGTCCACGAGCCAACGTTGTCTTCGGCGATCGAAATATTATCACCGGACTACTCCGTTGACATATATCAGTCGTCGGTGAGAACCGTGCTGGGATGGCCTGATGTTGAACCTCGTTATGAAGGTCCGCCAGAACCACGCTTGGAAGAGTTTTCAGTGATGGAAAGAAAATTTATGAGGACTCCAGAATATAGAAAAAATTACCCATGGAACGATGATAAATTTTTCGTTGATGAATCATTTTTACTATCTCCGAGAATTCATCGCTTAGTACGCCGAATCGGATTAGGTCCTGCCGGTGATAAAGTTAATTTAGAAATCGTTGATGATAAAACTGTTGAATATTTTAATCCAATTTTAGATGAATTTAATAGAATTCACAAGTATACAAAAAATCTCATCATGAATTTAACAATAAAATACAACGATGATGTAAAAAAAAAATATCATTGATGCGATCCAACATCTAAACGAGGTAATATCTGACTACAAACGCATGGTTAAAATATTTATTTCAAATAGTCACCTTATTTTTGTGGATTTTAAAAAACAGATTGATGCCCATCATTTTGGTACAGCTCGTACTGAAAATTATGACCGTATAGTTAAATCAGATGCTATAAAAATCGAACTCGATATTGAAAATTTATTTCCAAAAATCCTCGACGCGTGGAAAAAAATAGGTTCACCTCCAAATATTTTCCGATACAATAATAATCCATACAACGAAGGCCGTCATGTCTCACCGGGTATCGATAATATCACATCAACAATCGCGGTCAATCTAGTATGTGACGTCGTCGACGGCAGTTATCAAGTGGACACTGATAAATCCAATCAGGCCCAATAGGAATATATTCTCTACTCATTTACCCCTCAATTTCCTCCAGGTTATTTGATTGTATCAGAACCAATCAACGTTGTTTATCTGCGATGTCATAGTCGCCTTTTATCACGGATACATTTCAAACTTATTGACCAATCTGGCCACTTGCTCGATCTTAGGTCGGAGTCGCCGCACATAAACCTGTATATGCGTTCGTAATGACTTCGTCATCAACGTCATCGTAGTCGGTGATTACATCACGGCGGAAAACACCAAGCAAAATTAAAATATTTCATTGGCGACTATCATTGTTGGCGAAAGTATACATTTTTTATATAATATATAATAATTATACACTTCCATCAGGTTTCAACAATAATTATTTTTTTACGGTTTAAAATCAGCTGGGACAACTTTACAAGTGGGTATTCTAGCTTCGTCGTCGTTGTCACTGGTGACGTTGTCACTGGTGACACAGTCACTACAGTCACACTCAACGACATCGTCGTCGTCTTTATCTTTAGCCAGTAATTCTTCCTAGTCTTTGTCCAGCAACTCCGTCATTGCCATGATATCTTTCAGTTGTTTTATACGAGTATGTACGAGTCTTTTCGTTTCGTATTCGTGAGATAATTCTAACCTAACCCGCTCGATGGTCCGTGATAACGGCACAAATAATTTCACCTGCGTATCCGTGATTGCTGCCAGTGATCGTAACATTGCCTGTTGGATCAACTTTATGAATCTATAATCGGAGGGCAAGGTATATCTATTTTCTGATCTCCGAAATTGTAATGATTCAAAATCTCTCATTATTTTTTCAGGATCAAGCTGGTCAGATATTTTTACACCGCTGTTTTGTAATTTCTTAATAGCAGAAATAATTGATGTGATGTTTTCGTGATTCATTATTTTGTATATTATAAATTATTTGTTTAAATAAAAATATATTTCTGAATAAATATATTTTGAATTAATGTGAATAAAAAATATTTCTGAATTAATCAGAATAAAAAAGCAAAAGGAAGTACCTGCCGAGCAGGTTGATGACGTCGGATATGTAATTGTTGGATTGCGGGGTAATAAAAACACCCCCCTAAGTGAACCCCGGCGCTTTGAGGTTCAGGGGTGCCAGGCGAGTTATACACCTGGAATTAGTTGTGTTTTTTTTTACAATCTCATATCTCGTCATCAACTGCCCACAGGCGTCCCCCAATTATAATAGCATCTATCGCCGAATGCAAGATAATATACCTTTAGCATTTTTGGAGACTCGAACACGCAGAGAATATACACTAGTGGATCCGCACGCAAACGCCTTAACCACACGGCTATCGGAGTTCTTATGAATATATAGTTAAATTTAAGTATATAACTACAGCAGTCTCACACGTGATAATGTCACGGACACGGAAATAATAGTCTGATTCTGAATAAATTCTGCAATTTTATATATTTCTGCCGTTTCTGTCTTGTTAAAATACTGCATTTTCAACTGTAACACTGTTACGGGCTAGAACTGTGTTAGTAAATGCACTGGATCGATATTATTCCAGTATATTCCACCTCTGCAGAACTGCGTACATTCATTCAGTATAGTGTCGTCTGCTGCGATCTATATGTGTACAATATAATATCACGGCTGAGGTTTTTATGTTCTGTTTGAGGATATATTTTCTGCAATTGATACTTCCACAATGTTGAGATGTTTGACTGGAGAGATATTTATGTATTACGATTAGACTGTAGTACAATAACTGCTCAATTACTCTATCAACGATGACGGATTCTTATCACTGAATATGTATAAGCAATAACAAAAAAAAAAAGAGGGACAACAACGCTTTATTATACATACCGGAACGTGATTCTTTGATCGTATTGAACTGAATATGCTGATCTTCTTGAATTATCCGCCACAAATTGTACCGCACGCGAGTGAATACCAAAATATTTACCAGCCGCATACATGGATGGGAAAATTCTCTCTTCACCTGTCTCTGTATTTGTAGATATAACCGACTTCTTTTTAAACATTTTACATTTTCCAGTATTTCCAAGTATATTATTCTGACTCTGTGTAACAACACGCAAATTATTTAAAGAATTATCTTTCGGGTCTGAATTGATGTGATCGATTACAAGCCCGTCTTCGATAACCCCATGAAAACATTCGAACACGAACCTATGTGAGTGATAATTTTTTCCTCCGGCAGTAAATCTAAAATAACCAGTATTACTAACATAACCAACTGGTTTTTTTCGTTGACAGTGTCTAATGACACCATCACGAGATGCTTCGTAATTCTTGATGATGGGATGCTTACAAATTCATTTTGCTCCATTTATATATATAATATAATTTGTCTAAATGATTATTTTGAAATCTGGCCAGATAGTCTTCAGCGGTTTTTAACGGAGATTCACCTGACAACTTCTTATCATAATATCGTTTTAGTTCTCTGTATCTTTTACCACCACACGCTACACACAACTGGGTTTCTCCTCTGACCCCAACACCGCATCGTAAACACGGTTTCGGTCCTAGACTACCTCTTCGGAAACTTTGCATATGTTGGCCACAGAATTCATTCACGCATGATTTATTACAAGGAGTTGAAAATCCAATCATAAGCCATCGGCATTTATTGTTTGTTTGAATCATTATATATATATTATAGTTTAATTAAACATATATATTTGTCTTAAATATAGTATGGAGGAATTTGAGAGATTATCCACAATTGAACCTTCCACCGCAAGATTTGATCTTGACAAATTACCAAAATCTAAATTTAATTTTTCGATGCAAGATCTGGCTTTGATAAATAGTGATATAACCGATCGTATCCGTGAAGGTAAAAAAGAATTTCGCAATGATGGTGCGGCTCATACTTGGTCGACATTCAGGATTATGAACGACAAAGGTGTTGTTGTCGATGCTAGAATGAGCGACGAACGAGGTAAAAATATTATTAACTATCTCGACAATCAGCGATATATTATTTTAGTAAAATTTATTGTGCAGACAGATGATGATACTTGGATTATTCGTGATAAACGTGAACCTGTACGGCTTCATACTGGAAATAATACTGTTACATTAAATAAACAATCCAAGCCAGGTGTGCTAACCGGTATTGATAAACCATATTATGAACGAGCATATCCTGTCACGGCAGTTATATATGCAATATATCCGCTAAATAATAAACCTAGCGTTGATAATCTCAAACCAATGAAATTGTCAAGGAGACTAAACTGCGTAGCTGAGCGAGTTATGGAACATTTCTCAAAAGCAATACGCGGAAACGGTTTAACTGATCTAAGACGTAAAAAAATAAATACGTGGGCAGAAACAGTTAAAGATACCGGAGCATCTATCAGCGACGTTGCTAAGCTAGAAAAGAAATTGAGATTTCCAATAACAGTAAAAACACTAACCGGAGAAATTTTGTACGAACCGAAATATACAAAAAATGGAAACCCTATAACAATCATTGATCATAACGCACATGCATGGACTGATGCTGTAACAATATTTCCACGAGATAGGACAGTTAAATTTTATGACGATTATATATTTGATGCTATCAGTGATATCAGTAAGAGCGACCCTGTATCTGTTTGGTTATTTCAGAGTTCAGAATCCGCATATTACGATCAGTTTGTAAAACCTAACGGAGAGATTTACCGTAGAGAATCTCTTCATGATGAAATGAAGAATCTTGCACTGAAATATTCTGATGATGTTAAAGTTGAGCAATTACTAAATAATTGTTTTACAGTTCCATCAGTTGCGGCTCACTTTGTTCAAAAGAAAAATTCATGGTCGCCGACACGATCAGAATTCCTTGAAGATATTCAACGAAGTTGTGTTGAATATGGACATGGCGGATTATGGAATACTAAATACGATCATCGTAAAGTTATATCCGTTGATATGGTTGCGTGTTATCCTGGAAGTTTTCTCGGATACGGAGACTGTTCTGAATATTTCAAAAGATTCGGCCATCCCACACATGAAATGACAAGAGTTTGCGATGAATGGACCATTACCTGATTTTGATTTAACTGGATTTGCTTGTGTAAAATCATTTAAGTTTCGTAATAATCTTCATCCGATCATTTATGCGTGGTTTGGTAGACATTTCTCAGAAAAATAGTGGGTTCCAACGGTGCTATTACGATACATGCTTGATGCGGGAATCTTAGTGTCGTTGATGGTCAGTGAAGCTATTATATCATATCATTCGCAGAAACAAGTTTGGCTACCACAACAAAAAAACATTCACCCCTGACAGAGTCAGGCGAAGATTGGGATAAAATTGATTATGAAAATAAAGTTACAAAAGATCTCGGTAGGAAAATAATCGGTAAGTTTACTCAAGGAGGATCATATGATCATAAACAACATTGTACAAGATTAATCATGGATGATGCTGAGTTGGATTTTATAATTACTGATACAACGAACAAAGGAACATTTATAAGTAGAAATAATGCTTATTTGTCAGACGGAACCAAACTAGGTACAGTAGTAAGTTATATCGATGGTGAGTCACCACAATTTACTCATTTAAGATCTTCTATGCTCGCTTACGTTTCTATAAATTTATTATCGATGATAAATAGATTTCCTTGTTACGCTGTCAGAGTTGCTACGGATTCGTTTTATATAAACAGCGAGTAAGTGGATTTGGTAAAACCGTTACTCAGTAGCGGCGAATGGGGATCATGGCGAATAAAACAAAAAAGTATACTTGACTATTTTGAAACAGCAGATGTTGATATCGCGGAGACATATTACGGTAATGACAATCAAACACCAGTATCAACATCACCATGTGTATTTGATCCCGTGGCTAGACATAAAACCATTTATCTCAATGGACCTGGAGGTTCTGGTAAAACAACACGTGCGATTGAATTATTTCGGCAGAATTCGTTGGACATGATTGTGTTGACACCTACACACAGACTAGCAAGAGAAATAAAACAACGAGGAGTAAAATCTCAAACTTATCATAGTTTCTTCAGATGGTGTGGAGATACGTGGACACCTGAGCGAAAGGGCGAGAAATATATTCCCAAAATCATCATCTGGGATGAGATTTGTACAGTATCACTGGAAACACTAAAAATATTTCTCGATTGGTTACTGACAAAAAATACTGCTGTGATTATGTGCGGCGATCATGGTCATCCACCACCTTTCGTCGGTCATCTCCGCACGAGTGGTTAAAATCATTTGTGGATTATTATGAAGAAATAAATGATGATCATAGAGCTATTGATGAACCTCTGAAAGAATTTAAAAGATTAATCAGACTACAGCCAGATAAAATACAATGTGAGATAATGCGTGATATAATTCCGGAAACTCCTGTGAATGATTTTTGGAATTTATGGACACCAAATGATTTGATAGTTGCGAGTAGAAAAATAGTTCGTGATGAATTGCAAGAGAAATTATTTCTGCGTCACAAGGAAAGATTTTCAACGTTACCTGTACCATTATGTTATCGCCCAGCGGATACTCGACGATAAAATATTGAAGTTGAAATTCCAGGACGAGACACTGAAAGTGTCCAGAAACAAAATCTTGTATTGAATGATGTTGTCTTAGTTGATATTGATGTTGTTGAGAGCGCGTTAAATATGAATAACTCACCGTGGAAATTGGGATATGCCATAACGATCCACTCGTCGCAAGGACTAACTATTACTGATACAAATATCTGGATTGTCGATGACAGAATCGAGTGGTCAAATTTAATTTATCTCGCAGTGTCTCGAGTCAGAAGAATATCTCAACTACACAGAGTTGTCATAGGTTCCACAGAAAATAATAATCAAACTATCAGTGACACTGAAGTTATTAGCGTAATAAGAAAAAAATTATCCAGTTATAAATTATGTGATAAAAAAATAATCGTGATTTTGATATTGATACCAAATTAATTATAACACTTAAACAACGACAGAATAATCATTGTGCAAGTTGTAACTGTAATATGCAATGGGAATATTCGAGTAATAATCCAAAACAATTTACCGTGGATAGAATTAATAGTGACCTTGGTCATACACGTGATAATGTGATGCTGACCTGTTGTTGTTGTTGTTGTTGTTGTTGTTGTGGGGCTTAACGCCATTTTTCAGCACACGATAGGCTATACATGGCGGCCAGTATTAATGGTGGAGGAAGAAACCGGGAAATCCGCGGAAAGAACCACCGACCCACGAGAAGCTACTGGCAAGCTTTCTCACATATCCACATTCGCCGAATCTTAGACTCGAACGCACGCAGACAGAGGTGAGATGGCAGTGATCCGTAACGAAGAGCGCTTTAGACCACTTGGCCACTCGGGGCCCCCGATGCTGACCTGTCTTGAATGCAATCGACGCAGGGGTTCCAATTTACAAAAGTGAACGTGGTGGTAATTGTGTGTTTTCAGGAATTACTTGTAATTGTTCACGTACAAATCCACGCTGAGGAGCAATTGAATCTAGTCTGTATATGGCGGGTCTACCCGTGGATCTAACCACGCTAGAAGTTTTATGTGTGGTCACACTCCAGATAGGATCAGTTGCTCTTTTTTTACCACCTTCAAGTTCACCAGGTTCATATAAATACCTGACAGTAACATTACCTAGCACTGGCTGTTTTGAAAAGTCACGTTGTTATCCGTAGCCTTCGCTACGGGGTACATGTTTCTTTGTAATTGCATTAACAGGTTTCATAGAAGTTGCACGAGTAATTTCATTATTTAACGCAGCTATCACACTTGGTAATCTTTCAACTCATTCACGAGATCTTGTATCTGTATGAATTATTTCCATCGCATACTGGTATCCAAATAACCGCTCAGAGAGTGTTCGATTAAATCTTTCAACGATTGCATGATCACGGTGAATTGCTATGTGTCCTCGTCTGATTTTAACGTTATGTTGCTTCATCAGCAATGATACTGCACCAAGAAATTCTTTGCCAGGATCAACCTGTAGCAACTGTGGCCATCGTAGACCACCTTGTGGTCCGGATCCTCGTTGATAAATTCGTTCAAACGCAGATGCAACTTCAGTTGCTGTCTTTGTTGATAGCGGCTCCGCTTCTTTATATCTACTTGCAACGTCAACGACAGTCAATGCGTATTTGTATGTGCGTAATTTACGTCCACGTGTTTTAATAGTATCATGCGGTAAAAATAAAATATCTGCTTGATGAACTTCATTGGGGACGCTGACATCAAAATACGCGTACTGAATTCTTTTAGGTGGACGTAGATAGATTTGCCATATTGCCTGTCGTGCTAACCACGCTGCAGCAACAACACGTGAGACTTTTGCAGCTTCAGCAAGTTTACTAATCGCTGCTTTGCCCTTCCAATATCCTCGTGGGGAATAATAAATGGACTCCATTATAATAGTTATATAATTAATTATCCAGCCCCTAACATTATTTTACATTTCATACCAGTTTTTACTAAGAAAGGAGCTAATTTTTCTCGAAGCGATTTATTTTTTACAGCGTTTATGGCATGAATTAATTTTATATCGGCGAGATGTCGTTGTTGTAAATCTTTTTTTCGATAAGCAATATCATGAACGTAACATGCCTGATCGATTCCATTTACGGGATATTCACCAGGCCGAGGTTGATCTTGATTGTCAAGACGAATATCTAAACGAGTTCCTGGCCCACAATAATTATAACCTGGTAAGTTCTTTTCCCCGGGATATTTCGCCCACGGTAATCCTGGTAATTTTCCCAACGAAGCGGTGATATCACCTCCTGTCTTTATACTTGAAATAAATTTATATTTTTTTGTGCCACATTTTTCACACCTACCTGTCAGTGCACGCTTTTTATTTTTTGTTATTATTGTTGTTAATCCAGTGGTGGACGTGGTTGCCCTGCATCGAACACAATATAAATTCATATCATTTATTATTATGGATATAATTGACTTTTCGGCGACACGAAAACAAGAGCCAGTAAAACATCACCCAGCGCTACCGAATTCTATCAGGACGATAATAATAGGTCCATCTGGATCAGGTAAGACGCAATTATTGCTTAATCTGATAATGAGATGGCTGAAGTGGGATAAATTATATTTAGTAGCACCATCCGTGGATGATCAGCGATGCTATGAAGTACTTAAGGATTTTAATGAAAATGCAAAGTTGCTGAATGAAGACAGTGACGTTATTGACTTTATAACTGATATTGATGAAGCGCCATCTGTAGATGACCTTGATGGAAGTATTAATAATTTAGTAGTATACGATGATGTTATGCTGGACAAACAATCAAATCCTGCCCGGATATTTTCTCGAGGTAGACATAAAAATACAGACGTGATTTATGTTACACAGCGTTATACACAAATACCTAAAGTGATCAGGGATAACTGTAATATTTAATTATGTTTAACGGAGTTGATAATCATACGCTGCAAAATATTTATTATACTTGGTGTTCAGGGGACATGGATATGATTAAGTTCAAACACTTTTTTTCAAAAGCACAAGCTACTCCGTTTGGTTCTATAACAATAAATTTACATGATCTGAGGTCGAGATATCGTAACGGACTCGATACAATATTTGGATAAAAACCACAGCAGCAGGGAGGGTGGACTGACAAAAATGACACGCACGATTACATAAACGAACACTCACAAAATTTTATAAACACGGATGTCAACGGCGAAGTAACAGCGCGAACTAACGCTGCAGTGATACTGTGGAGAGAATCTCGATAAGTTAGAGGTTTCATTTTGACGTTATTGACCTCCTTTTTTAGTTTTTTTCGTGTGAATCTTTATTTTTGGACAAACTTGCTCGAAACTCAATTTGTAGGGTTCACCCTCCCTGCTGCTCCCCTATATGTCCTTCTCAGGCATGTATGCTGCACCTCCAGCATCCCTTTCGAACCTTTTATGGTGCTGAAAATATTGGGAGAAACTACGGACTTAGTCGATCATAACAGTAGGTTAAAACACATTTTTTCCTACTTTTAATATTTGCTTTTCATTTTATTTGTATTGGCGTTAATTCCCTGATTACTTGTGTGTATGGGGGTGGGGGTGCATATAACAAAATATAACATGACACAACTCTTTGATGATTAACAGCTCGAGCGTTCTTAACATCGGTGTGACATCCAGTCTATAAACCAAAATACACCATGGATGCAGAACGACTCCTCAGTTTACATTGATTGATGTAAACTATATTTAACAAAGGCGTATATGGTACGTAAGAATTTCATATTTGTCTGCCACATAATTTTGTCCCGCCGAAATATTCCAAAATTGAAATTGAATTTAAACGTAAATTGCCCAGACCTGGTCATACATTAAAAAAATTCTGAGCGACCCCTTTAAAAGGATAATCCGAGTCAAATGAGTCTCTCATAGTTGGAAATGGGTCATTTGTTCGATCCACTCATAAGTACGATTACTGCGCATTATTGGCATTTGAAGTTGGATAATGGTAAACGAACAAGTTTAGGCTCAGAATGGCAGCTCAAACACATTTTTAGAAGACTGCATACTGTAAGTAAATGAAAAAAATCTTGCAACAAGATATTTTTTTCACGTGCTTGCTTCTTTATACTCTTGCCACTGACTAATAAAGGGATTCCTAGTTTCCTTTTGTACATAAAGCTACACAAAGTTCTGTCTCTATTTGTACATTCCATTATATTCCAGAGATAGGCTAATTAGTAATTAATTTCTTTCATTATGGGGTTTGGTGATGGGAAATCATTCAGAAAAACAATAATTAAATAAAGATACCAGTCGTCATACTTAGTAATTTCCATAGGACTCAGTATGCATATTGAAAGCGGAATAAATTCAACGGACACGTATGTGGTTTAACGCCATTTTTCAGCACATAATAGGTTATATAATGGCGGCCAATCTATTTTAATGGATGAATGACCCGTGTAAACCCCCCGGAAGAACCACCGACCCACTGGAGGCTACTGGCAAGCTTACTCACATTCGCTGAGTCGAGACTGGACTCCACACCGACAGAGGTGAGATGCCAGTGACCTGCAAAGGCGAGTACCTTTGACCATTCAGTCACATGGGGCCCCGGAGTCGACTGTTACTGTCATTCGCTTACTAAGATCTTTCAGTGGAGTTGTGGAAAGACGTTCTGTCGAATGACACGCAAAAATGAACGCGATATTATTCCTAGTATTCAAAGACCGGTCAGTTGCCTTGTTGTGTCCTCGGACAGACACTATACTCTCATTGGTAATGCGATGACCTTTCATCCAAACAACTGGAGATAGTTTGAAAAAGGCAAATGACCAAGCATTCATATTTGAGTTCCAATAGTCGATTAAAGTTCCCTTTTTGGAATATTTAGCTTTAACATCTTTAATTGTAATGTTTTCACACTTTGGTAACCCAGCATGTTGATAGATCAACGATGGACCCTTTCAAATATGCAGTCCTACTAGTTCATCAGGGCTAGACATCCAGAGGTTTGGAAAGATAACCCTGGTGACACTGATAATTCCATAAAATATTTTCCGTGCTTGATAATGATATTTACCACGAACAATAGTGAAACTATATCCAGCCGATTAAAGTCGGTGGTTGATCGGATATATCAAACTGATCATCGAGTTTGAAACTTAAATCGGTTCCTAATACTCTTCGTAATGCAACAATTGTAACCAAAGCTTTTGGTCAAATGGATTTAGTCCGGCCAACCTAAAATGTTGTTATGCGTCTCTGATATAGAAGTAGACTCTAGACCTAAGCAAGCTTGAGCAGGCTTATCTATAGCCAACGCAATTTGTGACTCAGCCGCATCCAGGTGGGTGGCTCACCATATTGCTATTGATACATCAAAAATGTAGAGCTACAATTTCTAGTGCAGAAGCGTAGTGCGTCCTTCACGGCAAATAACAGGGCTACCATGGGTTTAGCGGAGTTCCGTGTAGTACACAAATTGACAACAACTGATACGCACATTTGGAGAACGTCACTTTTTTCGGGTAGCTAGATCGCTTTGTCTGCGACCCATCACTGCGTATAGAGATTTAGGGAGAACGTTAATTCCGACTTTCCCAGAATCCAGTTAGAGGGAGCTTATTGCTGTGATAAATGCTGGGCATCGTAAATGGGCCATGTGCGACCAGATCTGTAATGTATCATCTCTGGCTTGCTTTAGATAGGGAATATCGTGCTGGTAACGTGAGCAAAATGGCCACCCTG
Organism: Megalonaias nervosa; assembly: GCA_016617855.1. NCBI lineage: Eukaryota > Metazoa > Mollusca > Bivalvia > Unionida > Unionidae > Megalonaias > Megalonaias nervosa. The sequence goes on along the minus strand of JAECUM010011321.1, from coordinate 5,442 downwards.
ACCTTGAACAGTTAGTGGTTCGTTTAGGACAACAGGAGTTGAGCAAAGTCTAGATAGAAAAATCGATTCGGCTTGTACAGAGCAAATATTGGTTCAATTATGGATCAGGTGTTTAAAATCGGGATAGGTAACTTCATATATATATATATATATATATATATATATATATATATATATATATATATATATATATATATATATATATATATATATATATATAAATCAGTACAATCTGCGGGAAGATCCGAAGCTGCTGGAAATATTCAAATTATGATTCATAGGGATGCAGAGTCCTTTCTAGGAAGCTGAGCCAGAGGCTGGAGAAACGTGTGGCTTTTTATTTTGGTCAGTAAAGACGACCCTTTTTAGAATACAGTATAAATGGTGTTACTGCTAGCCTGTATTAAGATAGAATAAAACTCTTCTCTGACAGGGACTGTTATAATGGGGTGCCAAACATGAAGTGCTTTCTAGGGATACTGAATTGTTAAACAACGTGGCAAGCCAAATTCAAGCACAATTCAAGCCATTTCTTTGTTCAGTCTGTGTGAATCCGGTGTCCTCTTTCCACGTTACTAGGCAAGTGATCTGTTGATATAGGCTGGTTGAGACATAATACATTTAAAGGTTTAATTCATCTAGAAACAGCCATGTAGAGTTTTGCAAACACAACGGTTTTTGTGTTTTATTTGTTTGTTTTGTCTATGTTTTGTATATTCCTTTGAAAAAGACTCATTAAGAGTCGAAAACGCTCAGGCTAGTTGGATACTAGTTTTGCACTGTTTGTAGTCAGTTTATTGCATATATATATATATATATATATATATATATATAAGGAATACAAATCATATAGCGAATAACAGTCCTTTCAAGTGCACTGGATCCATCAAGGGATCATGTATGTCAAGGATTGATTAAGATAAATGCAATAAACTGACAACGAACAGTGCAAAACTAGAATCTAACTAGCCTAAGCGCTTTCGACTCTTTATGAGAAAGTAGAGAAGTGCAAGGAATAAAAATATCAGAACTGCAGCACTTGCTCCATTGGTGAACAAAACCGAAATAAAATCTCCTGTCAAGTGAGTCGCAGACAGATCAGAGCATAAATTTGCTTGATCAGCCATTCAGGCACCCACAGAAACCAAACCAGCTGGTAATGTCGTGGTCATCTTCGTACTCGAAGTACAAACAAAAGTAGGTGACATTCATCTTAATCCGGGACCAGATTCTACATTGTCCCTCAGTAGTTCCTCATACAAAACATTTAACTCATCGGTTTCATCCTGCAATCTGCTTGACGTTTTACTCCACCTTTCAGTTATGCACTATAATATTCAAGGTATTTTGTCCAAGTTAGATACATTGCATGCAGAACTGCAGGAATTTGATATTTAATCCTTAACTGAAACTTGGCTTAATCCCTCTAGTTAGTTCTAATGACCTTTTCGTACAATTTTAATACAACCCAGTTAGAAAAAATAATGTAGTGATGGTGATACACACGATGGTATCATATAATCGAAAGAAACGATTAATTTCAAAAGGCGACAGAAGCTTAAACTAAATTCTTTGGCATGCTTATTGATTGAACTTTTACTTAGAGATAAATTATGGTAGGCTTATTCTATAGACCACCAATGCAAATAACTGTATACTGTTAGGTATATTTAATTCAATTGTTTGTTTTTAAATTTTTTAATTCCATTACATCCTATTGTAATGTAACATTGTTTACTGGATTTGAGATTGTCCAAAAGTTGATTTCAGTTTTGTTTGACCTGATTGATTTTTTAAAATTATTTTTAATTTCATTGACGTAAACAACTAATAATAGAAATATTTTATCTAGTTCCTGACCTTATTTCAAAATCAGTGACAGTTTTGGTAAACAACTTTCTTTTCCTGTTAGCTTTCTAAGAGTAAGAATCATTAGGCTGAGTCAAGGTCATACCTGGATTACGTGATATTAAGCATATATCAATTGGTAACAAACTTCTATTTTTTCCAGAAGAATGACGTTTTTACCCTCATCCGAGTATGTTTTGCGTCTTAATTAGTCGCATAACTGATTTTTGATGAAGTTTTGTCAGTTGTGCTGTAACACCTAGAACTTTAAGTTGTATTATGTTGTGTCCAGTTTGGGCTGAATTTTTTATTTTCTTCAAATTATTGAATTCAAGTGATTATTTTCTCTGGAAATAAAACAGTACTCTGACAAAATTCTTGGAAAAAGACATTCACTGGAATTTATTCTGAATACAAATCTGGAATAATATTTTCTGTGATTCAACAAGAGACTGTTGACACATCAGTACGACGCAAACTATAACTGACGTCATCGCCTTCAATTTCGGATTTCATCGGGATTCGAACTCGGTTTCATTCAGGACGTTTTGTTACTAGGACTTGTTTTAATTCATGGATTACAATTTGGATTTAATTCGCAATACCGTAAGTTCTTTTTTCTCATTTTTCACTTTGTATTCTAGGGAAATAAATTATTTGTTAAATTTTACAAAGCTTGTCTTCGCTATTTTCTGTTACTTATTTTAAGAGCACAGACTCGTAACAATGCTTCAATGATAATAGAATTCATACACCTTAACAGGCGACTTTAAGTTCAATACTCTAAATCCACCCTCAAATTAGAAAATAAAATCACTGTGATGAACATTTCCTTCACCAAAGCATTAATCAGCCCACTTATTTCATTGAAAACTCGTCAACCTAGATAGGCCTGTTACTTAAAATGAATAATGAAAGTAAGTCAGTGGGGCTGGAGATCCGTTCTTATATCAAAGTATTTTATAGCATTGCCCCATTTATGGGATATTTAACAACAGAAAACAAAGAACGTAACACTTCTCCGAGGCATATATGGATATACGGTCATAGCTACCATAATCTCCTATGACATAAAGCTTCCACTACTATTTACCTTTGCTTGAAATGTGACGATATTGACAAATATTTAAACAATATGACTGTCTACACAGTATTGATATGTGACCATGTATTCCGAACAGAACTGGTCATATTAAACAATCAGAACCTGCAATTAAAAGCTCAATATTCAAGCGTAAGAGACCCTATCTAAAAGCCAAACAATCTATCGTTACATCTCACTCGACTAAATTTTGTTCCCAGCAGAACAAAATAATTTCTATAATTTGAGAGGCCAAATAGCTATATGCTGAAAAATTAGTGCAAACTCATAAATCATGCACTACATCATCCAAAAGACTGGTGGTCAGTTTATAAATTATTAATCAGCCCTCACAGTACACATTCTATTCCATACCTTCAGCATAACAGTACGATACTTACCGATGAATTTGGCTTTATTTATTTGGTTGGTTGGTTGGTTGGTTGGTTAATTAGTTGGTTGGTTAGTTGGTTAGTTAGTTTACATAACGTTCTCAAAACAATTCCTCTTGGTAAGGCGTCTGGTCCTCATGGTCGAAATGTTTTGTGTTAGCTGTGTAATGAACTCACATCCACTTTGTTCACTTTTTAACCAGTCTATTAGAAAATCAACTTTTCAGAAGAAAAGGTTTCCAATTTTAAAGAGGGCGATGTTCCATCTCATCTAATTACAGCCCAATATCGCTTCTCAATACTGTTGGCAAAGTTTCTGAAAGACATGTTCCTAAACACATATTTAATTACTTCCGTAAAAATAACATTCTTACACATTTTAAGTTTGGGTTTATTCCAGGTGATTCTAGTTAATCAATTGACTGGCCTCTATGATAAGTTCTGCAAAGCAATGGCATTAGAGTTGTTTTGCGACATAGGTTTAAATGTGGGCATAAAGGACTCGTTCACAAATTGAAGATACTGGTATCACATGAATTCTTATAAAATGGTTCCATATCTATCTCAAAAGCAGAAGACAGCTAACTATTATTCCTGGCGTGTTTTACAATTGAAGGAGTATTAAAGTATGTGTGCCCCAAGGAGCCGTTGTAGGTCCCCAAAGTATGTGTGCCCCAAGGATCCGTTGTAGGTCCCCAAAGTATGTGTGCCCCAGGGATCCGTTGTAGGTCCCCAACATTTCTTGATATACATAAATGATATATGATATACGTTCCAACATAAGTGTGTTTGCAGATGATACAAGTTTCTTTCTAATCGTAGATAATTTCTCCGTAACAGCGCATAAACTCAACTCTCTCCTGGAAAAATAATCTTAGTGAGCAAATACGGCAACCAGAATTGCCACTGGTGCAACAAAATTAGTATCTATTGAAGCACTACACCGAGAAATGGTACAGGAAAGTTTTGAATCCAGAGGACAAAAACATGAACTTACACTCGTGTATAAAATGATAACTGGTTCAAGTTTCCCTATTTAGCATCTCCGATTCCACCAGCTGTTAGTGATATTACTCACTATGATTTATCAAATGTAAACAATTTCCTATTAGTATTTGGTAGAACAAATCTTTATTCCAACTCGTTTCTCCCTTCGGCCATTCGATAATGGAATATATTTTCTATTGAGACTCGTCAAATAGACCTCATTAACATCTTCAAAAGTAGAAAAATATACTCGCGACACTAACGTTCCAAGACACTTGTATTGGGGTAGAAAGACATTTCAAATTCATTCCCGACTTGGAATAAATTGCAATTCGTTTATTCAACATTTACTTACGAAGAACATAATTGTATCACCTCTTTGTAGATGTGAATTTATTACCAAGAACAACCCATCGAACTGTTTCAATCTCTAATACAATATGGTAATTTAATATTTAAATACGTTCTTATGTGATACAACGCTTCCGTGTGAGATAAATATTCGTATTTTAGATACAGTTCATAAACATATTGAAAAACAAACATTTTTACGTAAGCGCACATGTTACTATCACGCATCCACTTCCACGGGTCATGAATAGCTGCAAACATAGTTCCCCTATTTTTACAAATGATTTGCCATCGCCTCCACAACGACTCGCTTTAGAAAAAAGCATTGTTCACTTTTCAACTCGCTTTTTTAGTTCCTTTGTTATTTATATATTTATGTCCCAACCCTTTTTTTTCTCCCTAATTGCTAAACTTGTTAAACGCATTTTAATTGACAATTTCCCTGTTAACTTCATTCTTTTCCTTATCCTCGTCTTTCACCTAGTCCCTTGTTGTTCATTCTCCTGTTTTATAAATCTTGACTAAATGTCAATGTTTAACCAAGAGACTCTTCACATTAATTATTATCTAGTACAGTTTATTTCTTTGGCATTAAAATTTTATATCATCCGATATATATTCATATATATTTACAATGTTTGTATTGTAAAAGGAGAACAGTATAAGCTATTGGCTTTCGATCTAATCCTTTACCAATTACAGATATTTGAAACAAAATGTTTAAACAAAGTCACAATTTTGAAATCATTGCAATTATGATTTTTGTGTGCCTAAAATTACCGT